>CAUYON010011798.1:0-23352 GCA_963573935.1 Arctocebus calabarensis | reverse complement strand
GCGTACGGTAGAGGGACGGGTCGCGGGCCGGGAAGGGGGACGGGAAAAGGGACGGGAAGGGAAGGGTTTTGTTATAGGGTTTTCTTTTCTACGACTTATGTAAACCCACTACCACAAAGAAATGATAGGGAAGGGAAGGGAAGGGAAGAGGGAAGGGAAGGGATGAGGGAAGGGAAGGGGGAAGGGAAAAAGGAAGGAAAGAGGGAAGGGAAAAGGGAAGGGAAGGGGGAAGGGAAAAGGGAAGGGAAGAGGGAAGGGAAGGGGGAAGGGAAAAGGGAAGGGAAGGGGGAAGGGAAAAGGGAAGGGAAAAGGGAAGGGAAAAGGGAAGGGAAGGGAAGGGAAGGGAAGGGTTTTGTAAAAGGGTTTTCTTTTCTACGACTTATGTAAACCCACTACCACAAAGAAATGATATAAAGATTTTATGGCAAAAATAAGTGGCTAAACTCAAAAAGAAGATAAAATAAAAGTAATTTTTTAGAAAATTAGAAAAGCTTGGTAACCTAAACAAATATCTGTAAAGATCTGAGAAAGAAATGATCCATAGAGGAATGTTTTGAAGTGGAGGGGATGCAACCTCAGTAACATTAAAGAAATGCTAATTATAACATTAAGTGATCTATTTTTGCTTCGGTTTTTGAGCAAAAGATGTGGGAAGGAGAGATTACCAGGAACAAGCAAATTTTGCAGATGAAGGATAAGTTCAACGCCTTGACGGTGGTTTTTGTTTTACCAGAGTACGTAGGATTATATTTATCATACTATACACACAGTCCATTATACATACAGGCCAGTTATACCTCAATTAAGCTGTCTAAGAAACATGTGTATATATTACACTAATTTTTCTTTTTCTTTTTCTTTTCTTTTTTTTTGCAGTTTTTGGCTGGGG
The DNA here is from genome assembly GCA_963573935.1 of Arctocebus calabarensis. Classification (NCBI taxonomy): domain Eukaryota; kingdom Metazoa; phylum Chordata; class Mammalia; order Primates; family Lorisidae; genus Arctocebus; species Arctocebus calabarensis. The sequence goes on along the minus strand of CAUYON010011798.1, from coordinate 22,463 downwards.
CTGGGTTTGAACCTGCCACCTCTGCCATATAGGGCCAGCGCCCTGTTCCTTTGAGCCACAGGCACCGCCCTATTACACCTCTTTTTCAATATTGCTAGACAGTATTTAAAGGCATAAGCCAAAGAGTCAACACTATTATAGTTTAAGTACAATTAATGTAATCAGTGAGAATTTGGAAAAAGCCTTAGTCAAAGAACAAAAAGTAATGCATATCCTTCAACGAAAAATTCCTTTTCTGACGGTTTATTCTACAGATATAATTACACAAATACAAAGATATACTTGAAGGTGTTTGTGGCTAGCAATGAATGTAACTTTATAATATAATAACTGTGTGCCCTACATTAGGAAAATAAGTAAGCAAGCTTGCAGTAGACCTTCACGTGGGACACAGGAAGACATCCAAATATATTGTAAGTAAACCAGAACAAACATAAAAAGGAAACTGCAGAACTGAGAAAACGTCCTTTTTTATGTGATAGTTATACTCACTTATGCATAGAAAACTCCTATGCCACACCAGAAACCATTAGCTCTGTGGTGACTTCTGGGTACTTTTTCTGGTAACTTCTCACCTTATATCCTTCAGAATGTTAAGATTTTCCTACCATGACTTCACATTACTTTTGTAATATAAAATTAAATTTATTATACTGTATTTTTAAATTATAAATTGAATCATGACTTACAAAAAATAACCTGGGGAATCCATCTCTAATAAGTAATAACAGCTAAAATTTTCAATTTATAAATGAATCGTTTTGCTTTCTGGAAGCAAAATTGGTGAGCTTCTGCTAAACTGCTGAAATAATGAGCTTTCTGGAAATTAAGGAAAATCCTGTAATGGGGGAAGAAGAAATAAGAACTGAAAGAATAATGCCCATTTAAGATTAAATCAGGAGTTCTTGAGCTGCAGATGACATTCTCCAAGGAATCCCTAGTCAGTAAAGGGGAGACTAAGAGAAAACCAGTACCATATTAACACAAGAAAAAGACACAAAAAGAGAAAGCTTTTTTCTTCATTATGAATTTATAACTATGGATTATGATATTTGCATCTATAGTCTCTGACACCCTGCACCACCAAAAATCCCTACCAAAAATATTAATGTCAAAATGGCTCAAAAGGCCATGGAAGGTCTTAGGAAGGAAACAAAATCCCTTTGGAAAAACAAGTCTTTGTATACAATGTAGTCAGCACAGTACAGTACTCACATTTGCAAGTTCACCTTTGGCAGGATTGTATCTATAATCAAAAATGAACAAGGCTAGTGGATACAAAAGGCAGTGCATCACAAAGAACTCCAGATAACAGAATGTGAGATTATAAAGAAATTCTGTCAGCCATTAGAGCTATACAAGAAATCAGGCTCGGCACCTGTGGCTCAACGGGCTAAGGCACCAGCCACGTACACCTGAGCTGGTGGGTTCAAATCCAGCCCAGGCCCACCAAACAACGCCGGCTGCAACCAAAAAAAAAAAAAAAAACAGCTGAGCGTTGTGGCGGGTGCCTGTAGTCCCAGCTACTTGAGAGGCGGAGGCAGGAGACTCACTTGAGCCCAGGAATTGGAGGTTGCCATGAGATGTAATGCCATAGCACTCTCTCCAGGGTGACAGCTTGAGGCTCTGTCTCAAAAAAAAAAAAAAAAAGAAAGAAAAGAAATCAGACACATAGAAAATACTCACAGAAAACCAGACAGATTAGAAAGACTTGAAAAACATTTTGCAAATTGTGTGCGTATATACAATATGTACACACAAACACCTAGAAATTAAAACTCAACAGACTGACAATTATATAAAGTTTAAGAGATATTAAATAATGCAAAGTGTGGTGGCTCACATCTATAATCCAAGCACTCTGGGAGGCTGAAGCAGGAGGATCACCTGATTCCAGGAGTCTGAGGTTGCTGTGCTGACACCATGGCATTCTAGCCTGGGCAACACAGTGAAACCGTATCTCAAATAAATATTAAATAAGAAGACAGACCTGATATAAAAACAAAAAAGAATACATAAGGGAAAATGTGAAAGAAAAACGGACAGACACGAAAGATACAACAAGGAGTCCAGTTTGTCAAATGGGAATTCAAGGAGAGGAAAGAATAAAGAAAAGTAGTATTTGATGAAGTAAAGGCTGAGAATTTTCAAAAACTGCTGAAGATGTGAAAGTTCCAAATCAGGAAAGGCAACAAAATCTGGACAAAATAAAGATATGTAAACATATTTGTACTAACACTGTACAATCCAAATTACATAAAGTGTAGAAAACACAGAAAAGATTACCTATAAAATAATTTAGACTTACATATTAATAACAGAAGCCAAAGGATAATGTAAACATACATCCACAGAAACAATAAACAATAACAGAATTCTAGACTCAGCTAAACACAGGAATATTAGCTTTCAGAAGCAGAAAGTCTTATGTAGCAAACAAAACTGATTGCCAATGTTAGCAAACAATTAAAAATATTTTACATGGGATCAGTGCCTGTAGCTCAAGCAGGTAAGACACCAGCCACATATACCAGAGCTGGCGAGTTCGAATCCACTTTTGATTTTCACCGTGCCTTGAACTTTCTAGTTCAGATGAGTAATTGAACCAGGCCAACTGGGTTCAGGAAACTGGGACTCGCAACTCCAAACACTTTTTCTGGTGCCATGAAATCCCACCTGGGAAGAAAAACCTCAACATTTTCCCTGGTGCAGAAGCCTCTGGGAAAAAGTGTCTCAGAAAAACAGAAAAAAGAAGTTCGCCCATTCTGATTCACTAAAATTAAAAGGCATTTGTTTTTACACTCATATATGGTCCTCATTCTCTGAAATTATACCTTACAAACTATGGCTTAAGAAAACAGTCACTGAAAGATTTTTACTCAATGATTACACATTTAGTTTATAATACTCAAAGTTCAACATTCCAAATGAGTGATTCCTATTCAAATGTACATTTTCTCTCACCTACAATCATGGAGTAACAGTACCCAATACATTAACATTGACAAGTATTTGTTGATTCTGGGGAGAATCTGAAAATACATAACTTTATATGTAGTCCTTTCACTCCTTTGCATTTTCTTTCAACATAAACCTCATAAATACATAATACATAGTATCAATTCTATTTGTGCTCGCTAGTACTCTAAAACAAAATCAAGGCTATTTCATCACAATATGGACTTTATTATTAATATAATGTTCTGAAACTACATAAGGAATATACAGATAAAATTATCATGAAGTGGAAATAAGTCTAACTTTTATACATTAACAGTGTTTAAGTCTACAACACTCTCCCCCCAAAATTACCAAAAAATGGCTCTATCCTTTTGTCACCACCCCCAATAATAAGAGATCTAAGTAAAAAATAAAGAACTCATCTTGATAAGAAGCTAGCTTATTAGGGAACTAACTCCCAGAAAGACTAGTCTTTCTGATTTCACCAACTGAATTTCTATGGTCTTAAAGTTAACTTAAGCACATCAATTATCTCCTTAACATGACTGAATACTGCATACTGGAAACCTTCAACATTTTTGATTGCAAAGAGGCCCCCACCCACCAAAATATGAAGTGAAAATTTGAAAGGTCATTAGTTACTAGACCTTTCTTTACTAGACCTAAAATAGCCACAGCAGAGTCCTGATGCCACGGCTACCCTACTGTGGGGATTGTTCTGAACAAGCATGACATACAACTACCTCAACATCCATGCAAAGACAGATACTGACTTTGACAGACAGTTCACAGATGCCATGATCCTACTCTTCAAGTTCCATAACAGCTTTCCCCACTATTAGAAGATGCCTTAAGACTTAGGGAAAAGGAAAGTAAAAGCTACCATGTACCAAAAATGGCAGAAAGTAATGAAATGAACATTGGTGAATTCATTTTAGGTGAAGCTAGACCAGTGGTTCTCAACCTTCCTAATGCTACAATGTATTTTCATTGATACAAAGGGGTCATGACCCACAGGTTGAGAACCGCTGATCTAGATAATGCTGCTAAACCTAAAAAAATGTGAAGGTGTGGCCAGGTGTGGTGGCTTACGTCTATAATCCTAGCACTCTGGGAGGCCGAGGTGAGTGGATTTCCTGAGCTCACGGGTTCGAGACCAGGCTAAACAAGAGTGAAACTCCCGTCTCTAAAGCTAGACAGGCATTGTAGTTGGTGCCTGTAATCCCAACTACTTGGGAGACTGAGGCCAGAGACCAGGAGTTTGAGGTTGCAGTGACACCATGGCACTCTACCGAGGACAACAAAGTAAAACTCATTCTCCAAAAAAAAAAGTGAGGCCATCAAAAGTCATCCACTATCAAACAGTCACTATTTTTTAAAAAGACAGTCCAATGGCTCTTTTTTTTTAACAGAAGGGTTAGTAAATCAGGAAAACACAATACATATTGTAGAATGCTTGGTTATGGCAGAACACATGTTCAAGTAACAAGCTATCCTTGGAGATGAGATAGTTAAGTCCCGAACAAACATGACTGAAAAATACCCTAAACTGGGGAATACGTAAAAGGTTAAACAATCATAGCCCAAAGTTGCCAATTAATGATTTAAAAAGTATCCTAATCATATATCAAAGATTTCTATTCTCAGCCTGACCTTACTATCATTTTAATCAAATACTTACAGACAAGCTTACCAGTTTCTAAAAGATGGGTTGAATACAAGGATGGAAATAAAAAGTAAACCAAATAAACACTGTTTCACTATTTTATCATTTGTTACAATTTCAGTTACTTGGTTGGAACAGCAGGAATTCCGATAGTTCAGATAAACAGGGAGACCGTGTTATTAAGTCTATAGACTTACCTCACATAGTGCAGTTAACTGGTGTTCATCAAAATGGCTCTTGAAAATTACTGCTTTTCAAGCAATGACTTTTTTGGTATTAGTGACTGTTTACCTAAACACATACAAAATAAATATTCTATAAAGAGTGAAATTTCAACATTATGATTTCAGGCAAAGACAACACTCAACATCTTATTCAACAAAATAATTTCCCATCAGAGTATATATGTAACAAATGTGTACTGTGCATGTTTGAATAAACCCAGAATGTTTTTGCTTTGTGCACACATACCAAACACCTCCCTCTCTCCTGCATGTGCACTACTTCTCATGGTTTCAAAACTTGTTTAGACTTTATTGCCCTAAAGATGATTTTCTAAGCCACAATATGATCTTTAAGTGCAGAGTGAATGTAAGATAACACTGAGCTCCAAAAAGTTTGAAACTAGTGAAGTATACAAAGAACAGACTTTCCAAAGAATGATACTCCTCTAACCACAACCAGCCACTACCAAGTTTTATCTTCCCCTTTTGGCAAAAACAATAAGTCTTCATCATAATACATTTTGTGCATAAAACGTATTTACTTACAAATGGTCTATACTTAAACTCATCTTCGCTGTTGAATTAATATTTACCTACATGTGGAGACTGGAATGGAACAAAACATCACAATTTCCCACTAAAATGGAAATTATGTTTCCATTTAATGGCTTTTAAGTTAACAGCAGGGTTTTCGAAAATGAATTCAACTCATTAAATACTTAAGTTTCAAGTTGAAGACAACAAGCAACAGGATGGCAAGGAATACCAGTCCTATCTTAAAAAAAGAAAAATCCATTCAGTGTGAGAGCAACCCCAAAGCAGAATGAAGAAATGTAGAATAAGCGAGATCAAATAGTAGGACCAAAAAGAAAACAACAAAAAAAACACAACACGAAAAAAAATCACCCTTCAAGGCTTAAGAATTTTAACTGATTATAACTGTAAATTAGTGTGATACTCAAATCAGATTTGTTCCACTTAATGTTCAACAACATTAAAATAAAGATTTGAGCAAATGAAGGAAACAGATCATCAAAGTAGAGCACTGAGGTTCAGGATACACTGAGTATTACCCAAATACATCAGATCAGCTTCAAAAAGTAAGATTTTTAAAAAGTAGAAATACTCTTGTATTCCAAATACTTAGCAATAGTACAAAACATGAAACTATTTTTTAAATGTGACTAAACCCAAAGCTAAGATAAAACATCTCTCCAGGTCAAAAATGTAAGAAAAATTCAAAACTAGTAACCCATACCTAAAGTGGAGTATAGGAAAGAAGGAATGAGAAAGATGGCCAGATAGATCAGCTCCTAAGAAATGGCAACAAAATCAGGTTCGCCGCTTCACACCAAGGGATAGGAGTAGGAAATACTATTTCTAAAGCTTGTGAAAGTTTTCTTGTTTTGTTTTGTTTTGTTGTTAAAAAGGAGGGAAGGAAGAGGAGAGAGGAAGGTAAGGAAGAGCCAAGAAAACCAATCAGGCTATCAAAAGAAGCTCTGCGCCTAGAGAGAAAAAGATGACAAAATATCCAGTCTCAATTTGTAGAAACAGATGGGATAAACTCTAGACTGAACAGACTACAAAACTGGGAAACTGCTTCAGAGTGATGAGTTCACCTACTACAAGACACAGAAAAGAGGACAAAGAATGACAGACGATTAGCAGACACCAAGGGTAAACTAAGAGACTCCAACAGAGGTCTAGTGAAAATGGAGAAAAGTGAAAGGAACAGAAGTAATGTTTAAAGAGATGAGAATTTCCCAATATTAAAGAAAGATCCGACTGATTCCTCAGAGTTTAAGTATACTCTTGAATATCAGCCAGATAGAGAGAAGTCTGTCCACACAAGAGTGCTGTGCTAAAACTGCAAAATACCAACAACACGGAGCTACTCCACAAAAAATGTCCCTAACGATTTAGTAAAACCACATGCAAATACTGGCATCACTGAAATGTTCACCAATTTCTTACTATGTCCTATTAGGATTCCAGGAGATGGGGGATGTAAAGTTTACTGAATGACTCCAAACTTTAAACTAATGGGTATTAGTACCAAGACTGCTCCCAGCTTACCCCCACCCAAGTGCAGTGCACCAGAATCCCCAGCACACTTAAGTCCTGCAGCCTGCATGTGCAGGCTCACGTCTCGCTCAGGGTACTAGTGGGCTGTGTGGCTCAAACCCCATGTTGTTCAGGAGTCACCCAGAATTATTTTCGTATGACTCTAAAAGCAAAGTGTAGATGCAACCTTCAAAACACCTCCATATACTAGTGAAATATTAACTCATATTATTTCAAAGTATCTAGTAAATAAACACATTTGAGCCATTAAAAAAGGGAAAAAATTAGAAAATTTATTAAATTAAGTTTAGCCTAAAGCTGTCCCCAAAAAATTTTAGGAGGAGCCTGAAGTTCCTTTGTACATAGTGAACTGTAAACTAACTAGATGTGTAAACAGACTGCAACCTTATCTTGTAACAAGTACCCCAGTCTCAGCCAATCAGAAAAGCCATATCTCAACACTTGGCTCCAAAGCAGCAGAAATGTTCAAGCAATCCAGCTGTGTCTCTACTGGTGTCCAGTGTTCAAGTAACCCAGCTGTTAAATTTGTCTAAAGTTTTTCTTTCAACAAACTCAGCTAAATTAAAACTGTAAACTTTTTAATAGGGTCAACGTAAGAAAGCGAAAGGCAAGCCAAAGTGGAAGAAGACATTTGGGACACATACCTGGCAAAGAATTAGTATTCATAATATATGAAGACTTCCTACCAACCAAAAAGACAAATAATTCAATAAACAAATGAACAGCTATTTCAGAGAAAAGGAAATTAAAATGTCCAGCAAATACTGACAATATGTCAGGAATAAACCCTACAAGGTGACAATCCACACACAATGGGCTCCCTAGCTTTTGACAACAGCAAGCACAGGCAAGAGGTGGAGCCCTCAGGCACACACAGTGAGGGGTAGCCAGTGCACACACACACTGCAAACAGCTGAGAGCTGCTTCACCAAGCTGACAGTGTTCATCTCCTACCCTCCAGCAATCCCACTCGTAACTAGCTTCAAGCCTCAACACAATTTATCAGACTGTCAGTCCGAACTCCTTACTAGGCAGCAAACAACTTAGGTAATAAAACAAAAATAGCAAAATACCGCACTGTTTTTATGTTTAAGGAAACTTTTTTGTCATATATGTGCACACCACCTAATGTGTGCCATAAAATGTTTCTAATTGTAAATACACAAAAAAGTTAGAAAAAAATTATCCTGTAGGCAGTGAAGTGCAACCAACACCCCTATGCAAGGTGTTCACAGCAACATTGTTTACAGTAACCAAAAAGAAAAAACTCATGTGAAAACCCACAACAGAAATAGATGAACTGTAGAACATTCATCTGATGAGCTTCCACGCAGTACAGTGAGTGAGCGTGAGCTGCAGACAACATGGTGAAAGAATTATCAGGACCACAGAGTTGAAGGAAAATGGGAAGTTGCAAACAAACTCATCAGAAGGAACCTGTCTTTAGAATGCAAAAAGGAAACAAAATTAAGAGTTTAAGGATACAAGGGACAGTATGAAAGTTTAGAGATACACAAAAATTAAGAAACATAGAATCATTTTGATTACTAAATTTTCTCAAAATAATTACCACTGCCTTCTATGCACTTTTGCATTCTTGTAAACCATTTTTGAAAATGCTCTTTCCACTCATTTTCTTCAAGTACTGTAAGCTCTCCTTTGTAGGCATGAGCATCTTCATGGCTATGAAAGGTTCAGGGCTTTAAAGAACCTTGTTTCCTGCATGGGATATTTTACTGTAGGAACAGGAGACAATCACATGGGGCCGGGCCAGGTCAGGACTGCAGGGTGGAAGAGTCCCAAGTTCAACTAGCTTCTGTGGGCTCCAGGAACTGAATGGCAGATGCATTGTCACAGTACAGGATGGTTCCCCACCCCCACAGTGTTGTCCTTGGTTGCCATTTTTTTTTTTTTTTTCCCCGACACAGTCTCACTCTGTGCCCTGGGATTGAGTGCTGTAATGCCATAGCTCACAGCAACCTCAAATTCTGGGCTCAGGTGATACTCTTGCCTCAGCCTCCACCACATCCAGCTTCTTTTTCTATTTTTAGTAGAGATAGAGTCTTGCTGTTGCTCAGGCAGGTCTCAAACTCCTGAGTTGGGGCAATCCTCCTGCCTCAGCCTCCCAGAGTGCTGGGATTATAGGTGTCAACCACCACACTGGCACTGGCCACCATTCATAAAGCTTCTAGAAAACTTTTGGTAGGCATACATTATATACCACTGAGCAGTGACAGTCCTCTGTTCCTCCAGAGGAACAGGTATAACATGACCACTTTGGGAAAAGGAAGTTGCCGCCATTTTCTTTTTGACACTTCCAGGCTGCTTCACTTTTGTTGGGTTTTCATTGGGGGAGAGGGGAATCCACTGTTGACAGGTGCTTACTCTTTGGATCAAACTGATAAATCCAGGTTTCATCACCAGTAACAATGTCAGAAACACATCTAGACTTGCCTCTCTCAAATGTGACCAGCATTTCTGCATACCAATCAATGTGGAGGCACTTTTGCTCATCTGTCAAGGTCAGAATGAAACTTTCCTGACTGGAAGATGATAATGCAGGATTTTGGACAATGCTGGCCATACACACAATCTGCAGTACCATCTCAGTCTCCTGAAATGACACTCAATTGTTTTCATGAATAATTTTTTCCACAGCAGCTGTTTTCCTCAGTCACTGTGGTCATGGAACATCTTTCAGTAAAGTGTGGCCTTTTCCAAATTCTTGAAACCACCAAAAAACTGTCACAAAAGAAGTAGCAAGGACTCAAAAACTCTGTTGCAAATGCTCAAGGCTTTGAGACTCCTTTAACCCATTTTTTTTTTTAAATAGACTTTTTTCTTTTATTTTGGCCAGGGCTGGGTTTGAACCCACCACCTCTGGTATATGGGGCCAGTGCCCTACTCCTTGAGCCACAGGTGCCACCCAACCCATTTTTAAAATCATAAAAAATCATCACACAAAAACTGCTCTCCTCCTAGCTCCATAGCTGATACCGACTGTTTGCCACAGACAGAAACAAACAAACCCTCCAGCAGCACAATGAGCTGAACAGGCTGGAACCTACACAGTGAGTCAGTGAGGATGCTGTGTCGACTTGATTTCTTAGAAGGGAAATGACAGACCATAATAGTCTATCTCAAAAAATTTGTAGTAGCTGGGCACAGTGGCTCACACCTGTAATCCTAGCACTCCAGGAAGCTGGAGGAGGAAGACTGCTTGAGCTCAAGAGTCTGAGGCTGCTGTGAACTAGGCTAATGCCGTGGCACTCTAGCTTGGGCAACAGAGACTCTGTCTCAAAAAACCAAAGCAAAACTTTTGTGTGACCTTTTTATAAACAGATATAACAAAACTAAAAGAAAAGCAAAAGTAAGGAAAACAGTAGCTACTTTGGGAGGAGTACATAAAAGAATAAAAAATTAGGGTAATGTTCTTAAACTCATTGTGCTCTGTGTTTTACACATATTTTCTAAATGTATGCAACTAGTTTTTTAAAAGAAAAAAAAAATTTTTTTTTTTTGAGACAGGGTCTCACTGTCTGCCCTCAGTAGAATGCCATGGCGTCACAGCTCACAGAAACCTCAAACTCTTGGGCTTAAGAATTCTCTTCCCTCAGCCTCCCAAGTAGCTGGGACTATAGGCACCCACCAGACACCTAGCTATTTTTTGTTGTTGCAGTATTGTCAAAATTGCTTAGCAGGCCCTGGCTGAGCTCAAACCCACAAGCCTGGGTATACGTGGTCGGCATCCTAACCACTGAGACACAGGCTCCAAGCCTAAAAGAAAATTTTTAATCAACCTGAGAAAAAGGTACACAGGCATTCATTTTACATTTAATCTTTATTCTGTACATCAGAGGTCTGACAATTAAGTTGCCACCAACCTGGCACTTATACTAACATGTCTCTGATTTCAGTTCCTCTCTTGCCAATATTAGCAACAAATTTAATGTTTGTTTGTTGCTCTAATTCAAGCTCTGAAGTGAGAACCTGCCACCATGCACTTACTGTAGCAGCACTGTACACACAATTTGGTAAGGTTTCATAACCTTGGTATGGCAGTGTCTTACAGCTGTGTTTCTCTCAATATGTGGCAGTGTCTTGCTGAGTGGCGTTCATTAGTGTTGTGGAGTATTTTTGTGTAACTTCACCAAGAATTTCAGAGCTTAAATTAGAGCAACAAACAAACATTAAATTTGTTGTTAATCTTGGCAAGAGAGAAAATGAAATCAGAGACATGTTAGTACAAGTTTATGGGGATAATGCCATGAAGAAAATCGCAATGTACAAATGGATTAAATGTTTTCCTGTGGGGAGAGAAAGCATCACTGATGGAGAGATTAGGGCAGCTAGTAATAAGCAGAAGTAAAGAAAATATTGCAAAATTCATCAAATGTGTGTCAAAAAATAATCAGCTAACTGTGAGATACACAGTAGACCAAGTAAACATCAACAGAGAAACAGGAGAACCTTAACTGAAAATCTTGGCATGAGAAAGGTATGTGCAAAAATCATTCCAAAAGAACTCACAGATGAACAAAAGCAAAGGAGAGTCAAAATTTGCTAAGATCTTTTGGAGAGGAAAGACAATGTTTGGGGCCAAATTGTCACCAGGGATAAAACTTAGATTCACCAATATAATCCTGAAACAAAGTGTCAACGTGCACAATGGAAGTCAGCTAATTGGTTAATTCATCAAACTAAATCAACAGTCCAAACAATGTTGCCAACCTTTTTCAGTATCACAGGGATTATTCAAGATGAATTTATACTAACTGAGCAAATACTTAACCAAGTTTACTATTCAGGGAAGTGCTGAAAAGACTGTGTGAAAAAGAAGAGACCTAAACTTTTCACCAACTCACAGCTCTTACATCACAACAATGCACCAGCTCACACAGCACTGTCTACAAGGAGTGTTTAGTCAGTAAATAAGTAACTGTATTGGAACACCCTTCCTACTCTCTTGAACTTTTCCCTAATGACTTTTTTCTTTACCTGGAGTTAAAGGAAATACAGGAAGGAAGACATTTTGATGACATTCAGGACATCAAGGGTAATATGACAATGGTTCTAACGGCCATTTCCAGAGAAAGAGAGTTCCAAAATTGCTTGGACTAGCATAGCTTCCCAAAGGGAGTACTTAGAAGATGAACATAGTTATATTCAGCAATGAGAAATGTAGCACTTTTTCTAGGATGAGTCTGCAAACCTATTAATTGTGAGATCTCACACACATTCCGTATTCTTCTATCTCTGAATCATTTCATATTTAACTTTCAACAAAACAAAAGACACATGGGAAGAGATAAATGTAAATTAAAATAGACAAGATAACAAGCATAAACTTCCATGATTCTTTATTTATGCAGTAACAGTGGCAGTGCTGAGTAACTGTAGAAAATTATTCAGACTTTGGAACAAATTTTCCCAAAAAAGAAAATACTGTAAGATAAGGAATCTAAAAAATTTTTAGACATTACCTAGAGTGTTCTTGACTTAATACAAAGATGCCTTAAGAAATCAGGTGGACACAATAACTAATAATTACTAAAGCTTCTCTTTATATTAACAGTAAGTTATTTTAAATGTTGCTGGAATTTTCTGCTTGAATGAAGGCTACGTAACACTGAAAAGATATGAAATATAAGTATCAAACTTATGCCAGGTAATTAATACTAGAAGAGTGGACAAAAATTCAACTTTGCTCATTTTATAACTAGTTTTTATTTATGAATTCTCCCTCTTCTCCCTGTAACTGCAGACAAGGTAAATGCCTGGGCTGTGTTCTATACATAATCTCAAGGCTAATCTTAAATGCACAGATACCTGACAAACAATATAAGTTTGACCTGTGCAGGTCTACTTGTGAATTTTTTTAAATAAGTATACTGAAAAAATTTTTTTAAAGCTGTAACAATTTGAAAAAAAAAAACAAAAAACCCACAACCCACACATCCTAGAAATTTAAAAAAAAAAAAATTCTAAGAAATATTATGAATGCATAAAATATATGTAGGTACTAGTCTACTTTATCAATTACAACCATAAAATATACACAAATTATTAAAGGTATTTAAAAAAATTTTTTTGAAAGAGATAGGACTCACTCTGTGGGTCAGATTGCAATGAAATGGCAGCATAACAGCCATTAGGCCCAAATAACCCTCTCACCTCTGCCTCGCCAAGGAGCTGGATATAAAACACTAAAACCACAACACCCAGCTAATTCTTTCACATTCTAATATAAACAGGGTTTCCTTATGTTGTGCAGGCTGGCATCAATCTCCCACCTTGGCCTCCCAAAGGGCTGTGATTACAGGTGTGAGCTATTGCACCCAGTCAAAAAGTTAAAATTTCTCAACTACCCATTCATTTGTAAGATGCCAACTATCCTCAATCCAGTCACAAGAAATGTTAAACAAATGTAAAGATGCAACATTAAATCACAACTGCTTAAAATTATTACAGTAATACAATATGTATGTAAGTGGCTATATAATAATTTCATAGCCACGTTCTCTTGCTATTGGAGTAGGTGCAAGTGTTTTGAGTGCTTGCTTAAAACACTATGTGAAGCTAATCATCTCCATGTGAGCAGAAAAGTAATCTGTCACAGTTCTCTTCTATTTTTCACTGTGTTTAATGCAATACCATAAACCTTCAATACCATCATGGGACCCCTAGGAAGTACTAGTAGTGATGCTAGAAGTGCTCATAAGAAGCAGAGAGAGTCATGACATTGCAAGAAAAAGCTGAATTGCTCAATATGTACCACAGACAAGGTCTGCAGCTGAACTTGCCAGCCATTTTGGACAGATGATTCATCTTGTAGATGACAAAGTATGAATATAGTACTGTAAATGTATTTTTTCCATGACTTTCTTAAAAACATTTTCTTTTCCCTAACTTGACTGTAAGAATACAGTACATTGAGGGTACTGTAATTATAAGAGAAATTTTATCTACCAAATGCAATCAGTGTAACCTAATTCTTTGTGTCCTAAATGAATCCCATACAATTTTTAAAAAAGAATACAGTACATAATACAAAGCAATACTGAATGTCATCAGTAAGGCTTCCAGTCAACAATAGGTATGAAAAGTTAAGTTTGGGGGAGTCAAAAATTCTCAGATTCAGCATCATTAATTCCCATGTTGTTCAAAGTTTACTGTGTAATTTACTTGAAAAGCACTCCAAAAATTTCAAGCTCAGGAATACTTTCTTCAAGTAAAATTCAATTTTTCAGATCAAAAAAAGAAAAAAGAACCAAGTCATTTTCAGGAAGAATTCAATTTAAATTTAAATTACAGTAAACATCTGAGTCAAAGTGGAATGTTATTTCAAGCTCAGTAATACTTTCTTCAAGTAAAATCCAATTTTTCAGATCAAAAAAAGAAAAAGAACTAAGTCATTTTTAGAAAGGATTCAAGTTAAATTTAAATTACAGTAAACATCTGAGTCAAAGTGAACATTATTTAAGAAATGACTGCCCATTCATCAGCTATGGAATATCACCCACAAAGATGATATAGCACAGTAGGGGACACTGTACTCAGAAATAAGAGCACTAAATAATGATAAGCTTCAGAAATTAACTTCACAGAAATGATGCCACTTCACAGAAATGATGCCAACCTCAGAAATCCAGGTTATGAAAATTAGGTAAAATATAGAACACATTTCAAATGAACATGACTTCTCAATAAACCAGGCAAGCACAAGTCAGTGGCACACAAATGAAGTCAACCTGTGTGTGGATATTAAAGATTAACTGAATGTTTAACAGCATAGCATTCAGAACAATGGGGAGCTTTCCAAACAATAGCTTAGCTTATCGAAATTTATTTCAAAAGATAACTAGATCTAAACACAGGCAATCACTAAATTATTTATGTACAGATTCCACTCTGGACACTTACATTGCTGATCCACAAGATTAACTGGTACTAAGCACAAGTATTTTGCTGAAATTTGTGTTTTAAGTTTTTCCCATTGCACTCTCCTGAAACCCTTATTTCTGGAGTCTCACTTTACATGACATTCCAAATATCACTCAATTAGCCATGCCAATAACGAAAAAGAATGGCACTTGTCATCTGACAAAGAAAGCAGAGGCTCAGTGAGCCCCAATCATTTTTACACACCAGGCAACCCATTCATGCAAACTGAGCACTACATAAGTGCCAGAAACACAGTTCACAGTGAGAAATAAGACAAAGTCCCTGCCTCATTTTGCCTACAGTCTTGCAGGTATGACAAAGATCAGGAACATAAACAAATAAGCATATATTACTTCAAGTAACAACTGGTAGTGCAATGAAGAAAAATAAGGATGGGACAAAAAATAGAAAGTATATGCATTTTAGCTAGGGTGGTTACAGGTGGCCTTTCAGAGATAATCACTGAGCTTATGGACTGTACCAGATCACACAAGTGTCTCTTAATGCATGTACACAAAAATTGAGACTGAAAAAATTGTCTTAGAAACTAAAAGGATAACAGTCTATCCACTTATGCTTTCCATATATAATTGGAACATTTTATAGCATTTAGTTTTGAGTAGCTTTTATTATTTTCTCCACTTGAAAAACTTCAAATCTTCAAATTTAAAATACTACTTTTTAAGAGTTTATCCCCCAGGCCGGGTCCCATGGCTCATGCCTGTAATCCCAAAACTCTGGAAGGCTGAGACAGGCGGATCACTCCAGCTCAGGAGTTTGAGACCAGCGTACACAAGAGCAAGACCCCATCTCTACTAAAAAATAGAAAGATTAGCCGGGTGTGGTGGTGGGTGCCTTTAGTCACAGCTACTGGGGAGGCTGAGGACCGATTGAGCCCAAGAGTTTGAGGTTCCTGCGAGCTATGACGCCATAGCACTCTACCCAGGGTGACACAGTGAGACTCTGTCTCAAAAAAAAAAAAAAAATTGTGTTTTCTTGGGCGGCGCCTGTAGCTCAGTGGGCAGGACGCTAGCCCCGTATACCAAGGGTGGCAGGTTCAAACCCAGCCCCTGCCAAACTGCAATAAAAACAAAAAATAGCTGGGTGTTGTGGCAGGCACCTGTAATCCCAGCTACTTGGGAGGCTGAGGCAAGGGAAAACACCTAGGCCCAAGAGCTGGAGGTTGCTGTGAACCGTGTGACGCCGAGGACAAAAGTGAGACTCTAGTCTCTACAAAAAAAATTTTTTTTTAGTTTCTTTCTCTTTGCTCATTTAAAAACATGTAGAAGTGAAGCTGCAGAGAGGTTGAGAAGAGTCTGGTCTAAGTTTTCTTATTCCTAACCTGTATGGTATGTGTACAGTGATACATGAACAGTGATACATGACAAGCAGTTTCTAACTTTAGACCCTTTGGCCATAGGCCTCATCTGGTTTATCAAAGAATAGTCCCCAGAGGGAGGTAGCTGAGAGATCTTTTTTTCTCCAGGCCACTCAACAGTCTTTCACTAAGCTATAAGTTCCCAGCTATTTATTTTTACCATAGGAGGTATCTTTGCAGTCTGTAAGAGAATATTTATATATTTTCCCCTTTACCTTTGTCTAGGCTCCCACTTCATACTTGGTTTATGTCTTTTTGGCTACTCCAGACTGAGGTTAAAGTAATTCCCCTACTTTATATTTATAGCACTCTACTTTCAGATAGTGGTAGAGTGGTGGCTTTACTTGACTGTTGTTCATCTTTATATCTCTATCCAGCTCTCACACAGTGCCTCATGTAGCAGCCACTGAAGAAAGGTGGGCTCAGCATGATGGGTATGAGAACCCAGGCATACTCATCTGTTTTCAGCCATAGAAGTCATAATTTATATTTTAATGATTAGGCCAACTGAAAAGAGCAATAATTGTACTTACTCAGCATCTTAAGTGATGATAATTTCTACTGAAATTCATAAGTATTTCTTCCATTACTCAAACATTTGTATTTTTACGTTTTTATTTTAGTGAACTAGTTTAAAAAAAAAATGATTTAAATTCTTGGAAAAAAGTTTGTCCTAGCTGATAGTACTATAAATAATAGTTTTAATAACTATAAGGTTGATTGGAGTTGAAAGGCACATCCTAAATGTAAGTCAATAAATTATGTATTTTATTTTCAAGTTTATTTAAGAGGAGTTTGACTTGGTGGTTCTGTTAGTAAATCAAAGTTTTTTATTTTACTTTGAGTCCAGGACCTTTTATTTCCAAATAAGTGATAATGAGTCTTGACAGTTCTCTGTTTTACTAGAATGGTTCAAGAAAGCCGGAAGAGGAGGTCCTTACCTGATTTTAGTTTTTGACTTATGCAAGACCTCCTATAGAGACAACAGCTGTTTCATTCAATTAATATTTTTATTTACATTTGGGGTGGACAGAATCCCACTCTGTTACCCTGGGTAGAATGCAGTGGTGTCATAGCTCACAGCAACCTCAAACTCCTGTGGTACTCCTGCCTTGGCCTCCTGGGTAGCTGTGAATATTGGCACACACCATGGCCCCTGGCTAATTTTTCTATTTTTAGTAGAGACAGGGTCTTAGCTCAAGCAGTCCTCCTGCCTCAGCCTCCCAGAATATCCTGTTTAAATTTTTTAGACCAACTTAACGCTGACAGTATAGAGCAGGCTGACAGTATAGAGCAGTGGTTCTTGACTCCTAATCCCAGTCCCCTTTTATACAGTTCTGTGGGTCCTGACTCACAGATTGATAACCACTGGTATAGAGTCACATTTCCATGTTAAATCAGTATAGTTGCATATGAAAGCTTTTCAACTATAATCTGAATTCTTTTTTTTTGTAGCAAAAATATTTTGATTCTGGAGATTACAACATGGCAAAAGCAAAAATGAAGAACAAGCAACTTCCTGCCGCAGCCCCAGATAAGACGGAGGTCACTGGAGACCACATTCCCACTCCACAGGACCTTCCTCAACGGAAACCATCCCTTGTTGCTAGCAAGCTGGCTGGCTGATTAAAAGAGCTGAACTGCATGACTCTTCTAATTCCCATTATTTCTCCTTAATATGTTACTTATCCTCGTTTTATTTCCTTTCACTAAGTCGTTTGAGACTGAAAGCTTTGCAGGTAGCAGTAGTGTGTGCTGCTGTTGTAAGGGAATATTACACATGTAGAGTGTTGACTAGTTTAACAGTGCACTGATGAAAAGGACATGTTAGAGCAACATAAGTAATCTACTTGAAAATAATTGTATATATTATCTAACTACTAGTGTAGGGCTGGTTGCAACAAGCAAGTTTTAACAATTTTAATGTTTTGGCTTTAATTACTTCATCTTAATCATAGCTTTGTATGTTACTCGTATTTAATATAACTCCTGTTGTATTGATTTCTTCTGTATTTACCTTTTGGATTTTGTAAAACAGAAGTTTAAGACCAAAAAAAAAAAAAAAAAAATTGAATCAAGGTACATACAAATATAGAGAGGAAATATAGTAACTTTAGGGTAGAGAAATTTAGCAGACACTGCCTTAATGAAGTGAGCAAAGCTAATATTACTAATAATGACTCCACTAGAATTTAGGTACCTCCTGGTATGATACACTATCAAGGACACATCACTTCAGTGTCATTCTGCCAAAAATGCATAGCTTGAATCTATGAGGAACCATCAAATGGAAACTTAAATTGAGGAACATTCCACAAAATAGATCAGATCACCTACTCAAAAAAAAAAAAAAAAAATGACAAAGTCATGAAAGATAAAGACTGAGGGAGGGCGGTGCCTGTGGCTCAAGGAGTAGGGAACTGGCCAAAACTGCAAAAAAAAAGACTGAAGGAACAGTTAGAAACTAATGAGAAATGGCAACTAAATGCATCCTGGACCAAGGGAAAAAAGGCTTTTTCCTCATTTTCCATAGGGAAATTGGTGAAATGTGAAAGTCAGTCGGTTGATTAGATAACTGTACTGCATCAATATTAACTTCCTCCTTGCACTCTGGGAGGCCAAGGCAAGTGGATGGCTTGAGCTCAGGAGTTTCAGACCAGTCTAAGCAAGAATGAGACCCTCTCTCTATCAAACACAGACAAAATTAGCTGGGCCTTATAGCACATGCCTGTAGTCTAAACTACTTGAGAGGCTGAGGAAGGAGGAACTCAGGAGTTTGAGGTTGCTGTGAGCTAGGCTGATGCCAGGGCACACTAGCCTGGGGCAACAGAGTGAAACTCTTCTCAAAATAAAACAAACAAAAAAAACCTAAATAAATTAAATAAATAAATAAACACGATCTAGTTATTTTTTTTTAATTTTTTTTTTTTTTTTTTTAGATAGAGTCTCAAGCTGTCACCCTGGATAGAGTGCAGTGGCATCACAGCTCACAGCAACCTCCAATTCCTGGGCTCAAGCGAGGCTCCTGCCTCCGCCTCCCAAGTAGCTGGGACTACAGTCGTCCGCCACAACGCCGGGCCATTTTTTGGTTGCAGCCATCATTGTTGTTTGGCGGGCCCAGGTTGGATTTGAACCTGCCAGCTCAGGTGTACGTGGCTGGCGCCTTAGCCGCTTGAGCCACAAGCGCCGAGCCTAGTTATTTTTTTTTAAATTAGATTTCCCTCCTATACATAAATAAAGATAGATTTCACACAAGCTAAGAATTTAGATGTGAAAGGCAAAAAAATTAAAGAAAAATACTTGGTAGCCGGGCAATGCCACGGCACTCTACCGAGGGTGATGAAATGAGACTCTTGTCTCTACAAAAAAAAAAAAAGAAAAATACTTGGTAATGGCTGAGTAGATCCTATTAGATCAACTCTGCTGGAGAAAACAACTATAAACTCTGGACTACTGCCAGAAGAAACTGAAGAGAGGTCAAAAGCAAGCAGATGCTATAAGTCAATACTTGGAAGGGAAATGGGTGGTGCCTGTGGCTCAAGGAGTAGGGTGCCAGCCCCATATACCAGAGGTGGTGAGTTCAAACCTGGTCATTGCCAAAAACTGGAAAAAAAAAAAAGGAATACTTGCAAGGGAAAGGTATTGAGCAATATTCTTTTAAGGCTTTTAGCCTGAGGGCAGGCCCCAAGGCAGGAAAACTGGTGAGAAACTGTTCATTTTACTGGCTTGAGGAACCAGAGTAGTTCATCAAATTTAAAACTTCTGTTTGTCCAAAGGTACTATTAAAATGAACTGGCAAGCCAGGTGCTAGGGAAAAACATTCACAAGATAAAAATCTAACAATATATATGAAGAATTCCTACAAATTAGTAGTAAAAGAGCAAGCAATCACCAGTTTTAAATATGCAAAATGTTGAAAGAGTTCTTCACAAAAGAAGACATTATCAATCACAAAGTATAGGAAATGAATCAGAAAAATACTAATTGACACTAATTAGAAGGGTGAATCTGAAAGACTAAAACATTGGTGAGAATGCAGAACTGGAACTCTCACGTGTTGCTGGTGGCCATGTAAAATTATACAATCACATTGGAAGAACTTGGTAATTTTTTACAGAGTTAAAATGCATCCACCATCACCTAGCAATTCTCCTAAGGATTCAGCTAAGAGAAATGATGTATTTCCACAAAAGTCTTTTTTTTTTTTTTTTGGTATATGGGGCTGGCGCCCTACTCAATGAGCCACAGGCGCCACTCTCCACAAAAGTCTTGTACAATAATGTGCAGAGCAATCTTATTTATAATAGTCAAAACCAAAAAACAGTCCAAATTCTATCAAAAGAAGAAAGATAAACAAATTGTGACTTATTCACACAATGGAATACCATTTCAGCAATAAAAAGGGATCAGTTCTGATGTATGCAACATGAACAAATCTCAAAACCATTATGTTGAATAAGTGAAGCTAAATACATCTACAATATAGTCTACTAATGAATCCATGTTTACAATATTCAGGGTGATGCTGGGCAGAGGACTAGGAAGTAACTGAAAAAGAATACAAGGAAATTTTCCAGGAAGATGAAAGTGTTCTCTATCTGACTCTGGTAATGGTTATATGGATGCATACGCTTGTTAAAACTGGCTGAACTGGTTTGGCGCCTGTGGCTCAACGGGCTAAGGCACCAGCCACGTACCCCTGAGCTCCCGGGTTCGAATCCAGCCCGGCCCGCCAAACAACAATGGTGGCTGCAACCAAAAAAAAATGGAGGGGCATTTGGCGGCTGCCTGTAGTCCCAGCTACTTGGGGGGCAGAGGCAGGAGACTCGCTTGAGCCCAGGAATTGAAGGTTGCTGTGAGCTGTGATGCTACAGCACTCTACCCAGGGTGACAGCTTGAGGCTCTGTCTCAAAACAAAACAAAAAAAAACTGGCTGAACTGTACCCTTAGGATCTGTACAACTGGGTGGTGCCCACAGCTCAGTGGGTAAGGTGCCAGCCACATACACAGAGGCCAGTGCATTCGGGCCTGGCCTGGGGGCTAAAAGACAATGACAACTGCAACCAAAAAATAGCCAGGATTTATGGTGGGTGCCTGTAGTCCCAGCTACTTGGGAGACTGAGGCAAGAGAATCACTTAAGCCCAAGAGTTGGAGGCTCGGTGCCTGTGGGTCAAGAGACTAAGGCACCAGCCACATACACCTGAGCTGGCAGGTCCGAATCCAGCCTGGGCCTGCCAAAACAACAATGATGGCTGCAACCAAAAAATAGCCAGGTGTTGTGCAGGCGCCTGTAGTCCCAGCTACTTGGGAGGGTGAGGCAAGAGAATCACTTAAGCCCAGGAGTTGGAGGTTGCTGTGAGCTTCGATGCCACTGCACTCTACCCAGGGCAATAGCTTGAGGCTCTATCTCAAAAAAGAAAAAGAGGGTTAGAGGTTGCTGTGAGCTATGAGGCCACAGCATCCTACCGAAGGCAATATACTGAGACTCTGTCTCAAAAAAAAAAAAAAAGAAAAGAAAAGAAAGATCTGTACAACTGGTCGGGCATGGTGGCTCACATCTATAATCCTAGCTAGAATGCTAGGAAGCTGAGGAAAGTGGATGGCTTGAACTCAGGAGTTCGAAACCTACCTGAGTAAGAGTGAGACCTTCTTTCTACTAAAAATGAAAAACTGAGGTAAGAGGATCACTTGAGCCCAACAGTTTGCAGTTGTATGAGCTATGATGTCACAGCATTCTACTGAGGGTGAAAAAGTGAGAGTTTGTCTCAAAAAAAAATCTGGGCTCGGCGCCTGTGGCTCAGCGAGCTAAGGCGCCAGCCACGTACACCTGAGCTGGCGGGTTCGAATCCAGCCCCTGGGCCCGCCAAACAACAATGATGGCTGCAACCAAAAAATGGCCAGCGTTGTGGCAGGCGCCTGTAGTCCCAGCTACTTGGGAGGCGGAGGCAAGAGACTCGCTTGAGCCCAGGAATTGGAGGTTGCTGTGAGCTGTGATGCCATGGCACTCTACCCAGGGCGACAGCTTGAGGCTCTTTCTCAAAAAAAAAAAAAAAAAAAAAAATCTGTACAGGCTCGGCGCCTGTGGCTCAACGGGCTAAGGCTCCAGCCACGTACACCTGAGCTGGCAGGTTCGAATCCAGCCTGGGCCCGCCAAACAATAATGACGGCTGCAACCAAAAAATGGCTGGGCGTTGTGGTGGGCGC
>CAUYON010011796.1:0-17279 GCA_963573935.1 Arctocebus calabarensis | reverse complement strand
TGGCCTTTGAAATCATATTGGAAAAGTTGTATATTTATCTGAGAAAAAAAGTCAGCAAAATTGGATCCCTACTTCTTTGCAAACACAAGGATAAATTCTAGATGAATTAAAAACCTAATTTTAAAGTCTAATTTTTTACATCTATTAAAATAAATCATAGGCATATATCATCATGATATCAAGGCAGTAGGCATTCTTCACTTAACTCCTTATATCTTCCCCAGCCCAACAAAAACCACCTCCACTTCATGACAAAAAAGACCAATAAATTTTCTCGCACCAAAATGGAAAGGGATGGGGTTACTTCTAACTGCAAAAGATACACAATATTAAAAGAAAAACTAGGCCAGGCGCAGTGGCTCACACCTGTAATCCTAGCACTCTGGGAAGCCGAGGTGGGCGGATTGCTTGAGCTCAGGAGTTTAAGACCAGCCTGAACAAGGGCGAGACCCTGTCTCTACTAAAAATGAAAAACTGAGGCAAGAGGATCACTCGAGCTCAAGAGTTTGAGGTTGCTGTGAGCTACGACACCACAGCCCTCTACCGAGGGTGAAAAAGTGAGACTCTGTCTCAACAAAAAAAAAAAAAAGAAAGAAAAAGAACAGAAAAGAAAAGAAAAACTCATTAGGAGGAATTATTGGTAACTTATACAGAGGGTACCAAAGAAATGTACACCCATTTTAAGAAAGGAAAAAACTGTATTAAAATTGTAATACTCAAGTCACATTTGAATTCTCAATTATAAGAGATACAAGGTACAATATACAAGATGACAAATGTATATACTGAGGATCACAGTTTTAATATAGGTTTTTCCTTTCTTAAAATAGGTATACATTTTTTGGCACCCTCTGTATATAACAGGAATGGTACTTGAACATATAAATACCACGAAAAGCAGTAAGAAAAAATCACAACAATAGAAAAATGGGCAAAGGCTATAAGGCAGCTATGAGCAGAAGAGGAAACACAAACAGACAAGTATAATCAACTTCACCAATAACAGAGGAAAGCAAATTGAAATGAGATACCATTTTTCACTCATTAGTCTGTCAAACTGTAAAAAGTCTGAACACATCAAGTATGGGGACATCCCAAGAACATACTGCTACAGCCACCCTGAAGGGGAACTTGGCAATATCTATCAAAACAAAATATGGGCATACCCTAGCAGCCCCAAATTCCACTCCTAGGTAGTTACCCTAGAGCAGTGTTTTTCAACCACTTTTATCTCACAGCACACTTGAAGCTATAGTTAAACTTCCTCAGCACGCTTAACTTATGTTGATCAAAAAGAGAGTGAAAAAATATATTTACTGTGCTTTGAACTTCTTTGAAAAACAATTAATGATCTTTAAAAATTTTCATGGCACACATAAGCTCCTCTCATGGTACACCAGTTGAAAATCACTGCTCTATAGAATCACCGTCTACACACATCACACATTGAACATTAGGATAGTTCAGCAGTTTCATTCTAGTATCTTTGTAATAGTAAAAAATAGGAAACCACCCCAAATGTCATCAACTGGGGAGTGTCTAACTGTATGACTTTATATGAGGAGCAATTAGCATCATAAATAGTTTAGTTGTTAAAAACACGTTGAGTAAAAAGGTATAGTATGTTCTATACAATATCCAGTCAGGGACTAACACACACATTATACTCCCTGTGGATAGAAGTATGTGTCATACAAAAATGTGGGGTGGCTCAGTGCCTGTGGCTCAACGGGCTAAGGCGCCAGCCACGTACATCTGAGCTGGCGGGTTCGAATCCAGCCCGGGCCTGCCAAACAATAATGACGGCTGCAACCAAAATGGCTGGGGCGCTGTGGCAGGCACCTGTAGTCCCAGCTACTTGGGAGGCAGAGGCAGAAGATTCACTTGAGCCCAGGAATTGCAGGTTGCTGTGAGCTGTGATGCCACGGCACTCTATCCAGGGTGACAGCTTGAGGCTCTGTCTCAAAAAAAAAAAAAATGTGGGGTGATAGTTAAAAGAGCCATATAGGTATATGTGGGTGTAGACAGGTGTATTATGGGATGCCTCATTTACATGTCCCCTGTTCACATTCATTACCACCACAACGCAGAGGAAAAAAGAAGTCAAGGTTATGAACATGGGGAGTTGTTTTGGACAAGCCCCTTTCGCTATCTGTCTTTCTCCCACAAGTGTATAAAAATGCCCAGGCAGCCTATGTTTGGGATTCCCTGAAAGACAAATTCCTCATGGTTATGCCCCTTTCCTAAGTGCAGTACTAGCCTACATACCTTGGTAAAAGGAATGGTCACATACACAGAGGAATTCATTCATTCCACAAATATACATTGAGTTCCTGCTCATGCCAGGCTTGTATCAGGTGCATTGTTGGGCAGCGAGTTGTAGCCCTCAAAGAGTTTATAGTCTACTCTGGAGAGACAAGTAAACGCAAAATTCCACTGCAGTGTAGAACGAACTACTATAGCAATCAGCATGAGTTGTCATCAGAGGACACAGGATGGATACCTTAATTGGGGCTGGGTGGTATTTGCAGAATTCCAAATGGAGGGAGGGTAGGGTTAGCTAAACTAGATGTTTAGTAGGCAAAATTTGAGGGCAACTCTCACAAAATTTCACTAACACTGCTTCTCACCAGAGGAAGTGGGAAGTGTCAAGGCTCATAGCTCTGCACAGCCAGTTTTCCTTACAGTACTCTCTTGATAAAGACTCCCCTTTGGAAGAGTTAACTATACAGAAAATAAGGGAGCACATGGTGGGGGGATCTCTCCTAACACAGCCAACCCTTCACAAGGGCCCACAGTCAGCTTGGTTTCCATGTTCGGCCTCTCCTTGCAAAGTTCTTTAGGGAAAAGATACTGTATTCAGTTCATCTTGGTCTCTGAATTTCTTAACTATCCCAGGGGACTGGGATGATCAGAGAATCCACTTTATTGTTTAAAGGTTAAGAATTTTTACCCAGTGCCCCAAAACTACTTTCCAGAGAAGCATTAAATGTTTCCCTCACAGCTCAGTAATATGAAGGCTTTGTTACCAAATACTCCCATTGTGGTCGCAGGCAGAATACTCCAAAGTGACAGCACTGCACTGCTCATGTGATATGGAAGGACAGAGTAGCAGCAGTTTATAGGAGGTGACTCCTCCCCGGACAGACTCACTGCCCACTGTTTGCTGTACTAGGATGTATTGTGTACACCCCATAAACAGAGACATTTTAGTCAGAGCTTGGGAAATTAAAAAAAACAGAATGATTCTCTGCATTAGCTAAACAATAACCACAAAAAAAGCAGAGAAATGTTATAAGGATTGAATTGCTCATACTATATTTGGGGAAGTGAATGATAAAATATTTTTCTTAAACTGTTATATAAACACCTTTCAAAAAATGTTTTTCTTTCTTCGAAAGATAAGAAAGTGCTCTCAAAATCTTGCAGAGAGATAAGTCCTATGTTAGTTTGTTCTCACATTCCAGATTGGCGGGGGAAAAAGAATACTAAGAAATTAAATAAGTTTCCCAAGGTCAAGTACAGAGGGATGTGAATAGCAAAGTACTCGACCTTGATGCACCAACACCCATCTTTGATAAATGGTGACAAACACCAGTATCCTTAAATACACAGGTGCCCCTAGAGTGGGCTGAGGCGGGAGGAGGGGGGAGGAATGAGCATGGTCTCCCCACTTTCCTTAGTTTCCCTAAGGCTGCACCTCACAGGTCAGGGTCTCCAAGACCATGGTGGGTGGTGCACTCCCATTCGGGGGAGTGTGGGAAAGCACTAGGCTTTGATTTTTTCTGGAATCTTCTCAGAGACTGGGTCTCTGGACCATATTTCCTCCCCCAGGAAACTGAATCGGCTATATTAGCTGTTCATGAAGGCTGATCTTTCAGATCTCAAGTTCTGTGGGACTGCAGGAGGCAATCCCTGGACCTGAAAGAGACCTCCACCAGGTGTCAAGAGACCTGGGTTCCATTTGCCATGTCTCCCTGACACTGACATCACGTAGTCCAGAGGGAGTCATCTTACTTCTTTATCTGAGAATTCATTTTCTCATTATAAAATAGCAGTGGGTCTAATGCCTCTGCCTACTTTAGAAACTCCATGAAGGTCTAGATATCAAGCTAAAAAGCACTTTTTTTTTGGCAGTTTTTGGCTGGGGCTGTGTTTGAACCTGCCACCTCTGGCATATGGTGCCGCTGCCCTACTCCTCTGAGCCACAGGTGCCGCCCTAAAAAGCACCTTTTTGATGTGGAAATCACAAAGAGGCATAAAAGACAGAACACAGCAACATGGCAGGCTGATCAGATTTCTCATACTCTGCTTAAAATCCAAGGTTTCCAGAGCAGGGAAAAAGAACCAACCAGGGACTCTTGTACAGCCATTTCCCAGGTAACATACAAGCTGACAAACAAATCATGCTGTACGTGAGACACCAAAAAGATAAGCTGCCCGTGCTTCCGGAGGCTTAACACCCTCCAAAGCCTGAGCCACCAGCCAGCACTTGATGGCAAGTACTTGGTGCTTCTGACAAGCAAATGGTCATGTTTCAGTAGTGGTTCCTGGTGACAGCGGGTATATTTAGCCTACCGTTTATACTTTCCCCTCTTATCATACACTTTGTCTTATTGTTCTCTATTTACAGTATGACATAGGTCAATATCTCATGTGCTGAATATGTGGGTCACAGTCAGGGAAATAAAACCTCACTTCGGTCTGGGCATAGTAGCTCACACCTATAATCCCAGTGCTTTGGGAAGCCAAAGTGAGAGGATCACTTAAGCTTAGGAATTTGAGACCAGTTGGACAACATAGTAAGACCCCATTCCTACAAAACTTTTAAAAATTAACCAGGTATGAGCTCGGCACCTGTAGCTCAGTGGCTACTGTAGCCACATACACCGGAGCGTGTGGGTTTGAATCCAGCCTGGGCCTGCCAAATAAAAGTGACAACTACAACCTAAAAACTAGCTAGACATTGTAGCAGCTGCCTGTACCCCCAGCTACTTGGGAGGCTGAGGCAAGAGAATTGCTTAAGCCCAAGAGTTTGAGGTTGCTGTGAGCTGTGACACCATAGCATTATATCTAGGGTGACATATGAGATGCTGTCTCAAAAAAAAAAAAAAAAAAAAACTATATATATATATAATAACCAGGTATGGTGGTGCATGCCTGTAGCCTCAGGACCTCAGGAGGATGAGGGAAGAGAATCACTTGAGCCCAGGATTTCCAAGCTGCAGGGAGCTATGATAGCACCACTACACTCCAGCCTGGGTGATAAAGTGAGACCTTATCTCAAACAAACAAATAAATAAATAAGCAGAAACACCCTCACTTCATAGAAACTTAACACTTTATCTTATATGGATCTTAGCAGGATTCTTACCTGGCATAGCAATGTGAGGCCATTTGTGTCCACGCACAGACCTTGAATGCACTTCAATTGAATGTATTTAAACAACACCTTGATCAGCATTAACATACCTTTACACAGTAAAACTATCACCAAAACCAAGAGAATATTCCCAGTATCCCCAAAAATTCCTTTGTGATTTCTGAATAATTCCTCCTTCCCTCTATCTCTATCCTCAGGCAACCACTCTCTGCTTCGTCATTGTAGATGAGTTGAATATCCAAAATGTCAAATAAATACAGTCACATAGTACATACTTGCTTTTGCCTTGCTTCTGGTACCCCTCTTAACCATTCTACCATGTTGTTGCATGGGTCAACCTTACTCTTTATTAGTGACTAGTATTCCATCAAATGAATGTACCACCATTTGTTTGTCCATTTACCTATTGATATATATTTGGGTTGCTTCCAGTTTTTAACTTTAGAAATAAAACTATAATAATAAACATTTGTGTACAAGTCCTGTGCGGACATATATTTTCATGTTCCTTGAGAAAATACCCAGGGATAGGATGGTTCAGTCGTGTGGTAAATGGATGTTTGACTTTTTAAGGAACCTCTGAATTGTTTTCCAGAGTTGTATCATTTTACTTTCTCACCTTCAGTGTGTAAGAGTTCTAGATTCTCTCTATATATTTCAGTCTTTGAATGGTTTTCTTTCCTTTTTTTTTTGGTTTTAGACATACTAATGAATATGTAGCGGTTTGAATTTGTAATTCCCTGATGACTGATCATGTTGAGCATCTTTTCATCTGGTCCTTCATTTATCTCTTCTTAATGAATTTCTGTATAAATCTTTTACTCATTTTCTTATCGGGTTGTTTTCCTTCTTATTAAATTGTTCTTTATACATTCTAGATACAATACGTTTGCTGATATACATAGTATCTGTGCTATCTTGTCATTTTCTGAATGGTGTCATAGAACAGCAAAGGGTTTTTATTTTAAAGAAGTCCAGGTTTCCATGTTTTGATTTATGGCTCATGATTTTGGTGCCATGTTTAAGAAAACTTTCTGTATCCCAAGGCTGCAACAATTTTTCTCTTTTTTTTTTTCTTCAAAAAGTTTTACAGTTTTAGGTTTCACACTGAGACTTCTGATTCATTTTGAGTTAGTTTTTGTGTCAAGGTTGATGCCCATTTTTTGTCCAGATGGTGATCCAGTTGACCCAATACCATTTGTTGAGGGGACTTCCCTTTCTCCCACTGAACTACCTTGGCATCTTTGTCAGAAAGCACCTGCTAGCCATGTGTAGGTCTACTTCTGAACTTTCTATTCTCTCTGCACTCACTCAAACCAGTAATAATCCACTTTCATCCATACTCAGTTCTCTTCTGTTTCAAAGTTAGTAGGTTCTTGGTTCTGGGACAAATAAAGAGGTCAATCTTACTGAAGTAAAGGAATTATTCTGTCTGAAGTAACAAGAGCGGGACTCAGCTGATAGTCTTGACATCACGATTTCTGCCTTTCTCTGTGTAGTGCTGGAGAGATAGTGATGAGATGCTGACCACATATAACTGGTTTGTTTTTATTTTTTTAAGTTTATTCAATACAATTCTCAAATTAGAGTTAACTTGACAACACACCACGCTGGAAGATAAACCTCTCTACTGCTGATGAGGGATCATCATTATAGGTTATTGTACAAAAGGGAGACTACAGCATTCCCCAACCCGAGCCGAGAAGGGCTCCTTGAGGGCATTTTCTGGACAGTTCAATGCAGCCTAATATTCTACACTAGAGGCAAGAAAAGGTCTATCAATTTCCTTAGAAGTCTCTTCCCTAGTTTGACAGCAATAATGTCAGCCAATGTTCCATCAACTGTTTTATGCAAGGCACAGGCCCTGCATCTTTTTTATTTCATGTTCTTTACAATGTCATAAAGAAGGTACCCTTACCATTTTCCTTTTACAAACAAAGAAACTAAGACAGAGATTGAAGAGTAAACAGCCTGCAGAGCTGGGATCCGTGTCCAAGACTTTATCTGCCACATCCTTAATCAGGGAGATGAAGGGTCACGCAGCCTCGTGCACTCTCCTGTGGGGGACAAGCTGAGTGTGCAGGCAGCAATTCCAGGAAACTACTCACCCGGCCTCCAACCTGACCTTGACTGCACTCTCCCAACCATTCTCCCTCATCTTCTTCTGTTCAACGTTTCCTATCCAAAGGAACACCCAGATGAATGTATTGCCGGGCAGGCTGAGGGGAGGAGGTTTTGGAACTAGGTGCCAAGAGGGATGTAGAGGAGGGATGTGTTTCTTCAGAGTAACAAAGTCAGGGTGGGGGCACCAAAGTCAATGCCTGGGAAGGACGTGGCGGCAGCGACTAGGAGATAACAGAAAGAGAAGGAATGAGTATAGAAGCCAGATTTCCAAGGAGGTTAGCACGCAGGAGGCTCTATCCTTAACCCTGGGTAGAAGGGAAGAGCAAGAGGGACAGGACGCACAGTACCTTGCACTGAAGACCGAGGTGTGGGGAGAAAGCAGGCGAGGCTGTCTCTTTGCTGCCACAAGGCGAAAACTCACTGAGAGTGAGAAACACCTGAAGAAGATATAAATAAATCCTACCCACCCACGATATAGGCCAAATGCTAAATACTTTGCATACACAAAAGCCTACGAATCCACAGTCACCTGTGTAAGTAAAGAAAGTCTTAGGAAAAGATCTTGGCTGTGGATTTACAAATTGTTAAACAAAACTAAAACTAGCCAGGCACAGAGGCTCACTCCTATAATCCCAGTACTTTGGGAGACTAAGGCAGGAGGATTGCTTAAGGCCAGGACTTTGAGACCAACCTGAACAACATAGCAAGACCCTACCTGTACAGAAGATAAAAAAGTTAGCAAGGCATGGCGGCACATACACCTATGGTTTCTGGTACTCAGTAGGCCAAGGCAGGAGAATTGCTCAAGCATAGGTGTTCAAGGTTGCAGCTATCATGATACCACTATACTCCAGAAACAGAGCAAGACCCTATCCTACTGGTAAAACAAAACATTATGAGAGGTCATTGTTTTGGACTAAGCTCCTGCACTAGCCCCCACTCAAGCAGACCAGACCAAACCAAAATGGAGTCACTCATGCTAAATGCCACATAATCAAAACAGATTTTAAGAAGCAGATAGATCCCCAAATGGTCCAATTTTTCCTAAAAATAGGCAGTCTAAGTTAAAATAATAAGGAAGCCCACTCTGGTTTAACCGATGCATAAAAGTAACCTGAAGTAAACTGATGTTAACCCATTAAATTTTTTCCTTCTATGGTTCTGTTCCTTTGTTCCTGCCTTAAACAAAACCCACTATTCTGCCACTGCCCAGTAGGAGCTCTTATTCTATCTTGTAGAGTGCAGACTGCCCCAATTTATGAACCACAAATAAAAGCCACTTCGCTCTATAACTAAATTTGCTGTAATGTCATCTGTTGACAAAATCCACATCTAAAATATCCTTGACAAGAGTTTTATTTCCCATTTTGCTCATGATTGCGGAATACCATCTGAGGCTCTGGCAGGAAAACCACTGATCTCCACAGAGCCTATAGCACCAGCCCAGCCATCAAGAGAGGAACACTCCAGGTGCCACGTGTTGAAGGGATGTACCCTGAAAGGAGATGAACACTGGACCAGACACCCACTCCACCATCTCTAAGGACTGGAAACAAACTAAACTGTTCTGCCTGTAAGAAAAGGAACAGTTGAGAGGGGCTCCCTTCTACTTCTGAAGTGAAGCTGCCGGGTCCTGGTGGATGGGATGGAGTTTTAGACCAAAGTTTAAAGAGGAGATGGACCAGGGGGCCTGGCAGCACAATACCACCACTCAAGGAAGAAGAAACAAGCACAATCTTGCTAGGCATCATTGCTGACTTACAGCACAAGGTCATTTTCCTTTTGCCTCCTCCTGCTTTGCTTTATTCCTCTCCCTCTCCCCCTTCTATTTAGAGACCCTTGTATAAACAGGAAACAGAAACAAGATCAACCACAGGCTCACACTGAACCTACGGGGACACACTCGGGCTCCTCTCCCTGGTCCTCTCATCCCCAGACTTGCTGACAACCACCTTCCTTCAGTTGTCCCACAGAGGGGAGCTCCTCCAGGAGGGCCTGGCACTCCCCACGCCCAGGCTGGATACAAAAGCCTCGTCTGTATTCTCATGTGATTGTCTCCAGCACAGCCCTTATCACCACTGCGTCAGTGAATTAGCTCATGGGTCTCTCCCCACTGTGAGCTCCCTGGGAGCAGAAGTCACGTCCTCTGAGAAGTAAAGGGCTCTGCAGAGCAATGAGAACTCTCTGGCCCACATCACTATTCCACTCTGAATCCCATGTGCCTAGACAGAGGGTTGGTCTGCTAAATGGTAGCAATTATTGGCTATTAATTATTTATTGCTAACGTATGGCTATTTGTTATTGTAATTATAATGGCAATGTGTGTTATTGCCACGTGGCCACTTAAGAAGACTAGGCCCAGATACTGGCCATGAGCTCAGCGTGAAGAACACACATCTACTCAGGGCAGAGGCAGCTAACGCGTGGTCACTGATCAGAACACAGAGAAAGCTCAGGGGCAAGAGCCCCAGAATCGGAAACAGCATCATCTTCCTCCTTTGGAAAGCATACAGTTACAGAGTGCCTTCACATCGACTCCATCACTCCCTCATCATCTCTGTGGTGGAGTGGATGGTCCGCGGCCTCGCCTACAGCTGAGGAAACGTGCTCAGAGGAACAGTGATTGGCTAAAAGTTACCCAGACCATGAGGGGAGAGTTGGGCTTCGAGGTCAGGTCTTGCAATGGCGTGTTCAGTGTCATCTAACAGATTGGATTAAAGTGAGCCATGGCTGTCTGAAGCCGAGAGTATCTCTAGCTCCACCCAGGAACCAGGGCAGGGCCCCGAGAGGCTGGGGTCGGGAGCCAAAGCCCAGCATGAGAGCAGCGCAACAGGGCGCGTGGTGTCCACAGGCAGGAGGAGCCCAGGAGGCAGGGCGGCCGGGCCGGGGGCCCAGCCCGAAATGACCCAGCCCACAAGCTGCGGTGACGCTGGTGAGCACCCCAGAAATCTCCCCGTGCAGGAGAGCAGCGGCCTCCACAGTATTGCTTCCTGCGTAACTGCTCATTCAATCTCGTCCTAAACCTCGGGTGGTGGCACCCTCCCCATCTCACATAGGAGGGAAGGGAGGGAGGCAATGTGACGTGCCCAGTCATGCAGGTGAGAGGACACAGGGAGACCACTCCTGGGACAGGTCTGTCACACCCACCTCCCCTCCACCAGGCTCAGCAGCCTCGCCCCTGCGCCACCATCCACGTGGCCCGTGCATCCTATGATCCCCTCACCCTACACTGTCCTACTGCAGTCTGGCTGCTTGTGGGTTTCCAGAAACAAGGCAGTGGGGGCGCAACCTGGTCAGTGACACAAAGCGCAGGGGGCTGTGCAGAAAGGTAGAAGTAGCAGGAGTAAGCCAGGGGCCTCCTGTGGGACAGCCCACAGCAGCACTGCCCTCGGGGAGTGTGAGGAGAAGAGAGAGGAGGCCAATTCCAAAAAGCCAGCGGGCAGCAGGGCACCTGAACCAAGACATCCCTGGACGAGGAGAGCAGGGTTCCAATCCACACGCTGCCACCAGCCAGTTGACAACTCAGGAAGATCACTTCAGCTTTCAGAGCCCCCAGGTTCTGGGCAAAGGAGAAGCGTGACACCTGTCCCCTCCTACCAAAGCAGCTGTGGCTGACAAGGTAAGCATAGGAAGAGCTTGAGGTCCCTTTGAAAGCAACCCATATTAGCTGTTCTACAATGCTTACATCTCTCAAGGCAGCATGCTGTGCACCATAAAGGTATACAGCTAAAAATAAAGTTAGGGAAAAGATGCACTTGGTAAGGCAGACGGGAGGAAGCAGTTGCACGGTTTGCTGCAAACTGCTCAATCATGTTTAAAACTTTTCTTTCCAATGAAATAATGCCTTTTGCAGCACCACAGATGCAACTAGAGACCATCGTCCTAAGTGAAGCATCACATGTATTCTCTAATAATTTGGAACCAATTGATGGGCACACATGGGCACAAAGAGGCACCAAGAAGGGGGGAGGAGGGGAGGGGCAAAAAACTACCTGCTGGGCACAAACAACACTATTTTCCTGACAGGCACACTGAAAGCCCCAACTTAAGCACGGTACTAGCTATTCATATAACACAAACAGCTGTATTACCTTAATAGTTTGAAATGTAAAACAAATAAAACTTTTCTATTCTTGCTAAAATAAATATAACTAGCAGCCCATCGGCATAAGTTTAGCACTATCACTATACTCTTCACAGCTTCCAGAACAGTAGCCCACACAGGGCTGCAGAGCAGGGTCATTAGACTCTGTTTCATTAACTAGCCAAGGCTACCGCCTGCATGGTCTGAGGTAGCAGGCTTGTACCATTTACTCATGAGGCCCTTGCAGAAGATTCTATAGAGTCCCACTCAGGGGACCTGGGAGAACCGGGCTGGCCTGATTTCCCCAATCAAACCCCAAGGGGCAGGCGTCACGAGCAAGGCTCAGGGCCAAGAGACTTCACAGTTGGGAAATTCCTGACTATACAGACTTCTTATTCAAAACTTACCAATCCTTGCAATTATTCTCACTCTGAGAACCATGTGGCTGAATTAAAAAGGGGACAGGAAGCCCTAGGGGAGGGAAGATGCTGTTTCTAGCAGAATCTATGGTCACAGCTAGACAGCCAAACAGAGATCCCACAGCCCTGCAGCTGGGGTTGTGGGTGAAGGTGCAACTCAGGCTGCGGCTAAGGCATCGTGAACCTGCGGACCAGCCTCCTGCACGTGTGGCCTGGTTCCCACCAGAAGTAGCAGCCCCCCATCAGCAGCCAAGAGGCATGCGATACTTGACCTGCATGAGATTATCCACCCACTCCCAGCCATAGTTTTCTAAAATGTTTAATTACCTGTCAATTTATTTCACATTGAACATAGGTTTCTACTTCCTCATAAAACCTCGGGAGTCCTGACAAGGAGTCTGCCTTCCCCCTGGCGCACATCCCAGCAGGACATTCTGCGGGAGGCCGCCCCTCATCCGCATGCACACACACCTGCCCCAGCTCTCTTATTTTTGTTTCAGGACAAGCTTCTGCAGGCATTTTAGTTTGTGACTCCTAATTTAGATGAGGCTTTGTGGACAAACGCTCATGTTCAATTATAGCAGGCCAGGATCAGGGCCGTGCTACCACCTGCCAGCTTCTGCAGACTTCCAGGGCAGAGCACAGGAAGCAGGGGACACAGCGCTGAAACACTGCGTGCTACAACCCAGCGATGCCAACCCGGCCTCTGTGCCACTCAGGTGGTCAGAAGGTCTCCCCCTTGGGAGATGGGAGCTTGAAAGCACCTGTGAAGCTTAAAAAAAAAAGAAAAGAAACCACAACCAACAAAACCACCTTACACCTTGTCAGAATTCTGATGAGATGACCATAAGCGGACATGACTTTCAGATCCCAAAGCAGAACTTAGTCAAAGCAGCAGGGGGGCAGGGGTTCTCTAAGGACCAGGCCGCTGCTGGCACACCCACGGAGCCCTTCACCCTCTCTGAACCCCACCCGGGCAGCGTACTGGCCATCTACACCTGGAGGCAGGATTTAAGTCAGTGGGCTGCTTCTCTGAAGAGTGTCTGTGACACAGGATAGTAGGAGTTCGTTCCTGGTTGAAAGTGGCTCAGCTATCAAGAGGAAAACTAGGAGGTCCTCTACAAGGGCCTGTGAGCACAACTCATCTATTCCACATCCAGTTAGCCCTACCGGAAATTAATTTTTAATGCCCAACTAAATGAATGTGTCACCTGGCTCAGTGCTAAAAATGCACACCCATACACGTTTCTTAGAGTCGAGGCCTATTTCCCTTCCCTGTAAAATGCAAAGATGTTTCCTGACTGACATCCAGCATATATAATCATACTCAGCGCCCTCATATCTCAGCTGAGATTCAGGTTCTGACAAGTGGAACACAGGCCAGTAAGTTTGGTGAAGAAAAAGGATGGACAAAGCAGTCAAAGACACATTTTAATAAGAAATTGTGACCCCCAGTTTCCACATCCAAGTGTCAGGAGATCAGGGTGAGACGACAATAACCAGGAGAAGAAGAGCACGGAAGTACAGTAACAGGCGAGCTGCCGGAGCGCTCTCTGCTTCTGAAAAAGACTCAGCACTATAAATAGACACATTCCCATCCCGGTGTCTGTATCTTGCCCATCACTGACACGTTAGAGAATAAGGTTCTGACCAACTGCACGGATAAATTACAGTAAAGATCCTGGTGTTATTAAAGGGACAGCTTTAATCTCAGTTGTAATGTTTCTACTATATGCAAGAGAATGTCCCACTTCATTTTCCTGCTTTCTATAAAAATACATCCATACACATATAAATGTAATATATTGCCCCAAAAAGAATTGATACATTTTTCCAAAAGTGAAACTAAAGGTCTAATCAGTTTGGCCTTACATTAGGGAGAAAATGCAACCACGTGCAGATCAAATCACATCCCAAGGGAAAAGCCGATATTTTGCATTCATATTGCTGGTGCAACTTATATACAGGGAAATTGCTGAAATTGCAGCATCTACATCTCCTATAACCAAATCAGCTGCCTTCTATGAAGAATGCATAATAGATTATAAAAACTATTTCTCTTCTCAGCATTCATTAGGGGGGTGGAGAAGGATCAGGGTGTGGGTAATGACTCTCACCCAGAGGACAAAATAGTCAAAGGCACATTTTAATAAGAAATTGTGTCCTCCAGTTTCTATATCCAAATATTAGTTGTGCCAGAAAACCTCATGTACATAAATTTATGTATCAAAGTTCAAAGGAAAAAATAAATAATTCTTATTGCAACAATCATTGAATGGATGCAGAACAACATATGTCAACAACACAGACTGGATCACTCTGCTTCACAAAAACAACCCCATTTCTCTTTACGAAACAGACATTTTGCTTTTCAAATATTCAGACAACCTAAGGAAAGAAACACAGTGGTACCAGCGCAGTACCACTGCCAAGCCATTTGCATTCTTTCCAAGGAGATCTTTGGGACCTCAGTATGTTGTCTCTTCTCTTTCAACCTGCCCAACTCCCCCAGATCAACCATGGTGAGAGGCAGTGCAGGGAGCTGACACTGCCAGGAAGGATTGTTAAAGGAAGAAAAGGACCTTACCACTTCTGGGAGCAGCCTAGTTGAGAGGTCATGGATGGCTTTGACCACTATACATATGGATGACAGAAGGAATATCACCCCCAAGATGACACAGGCTCTGCAAAAGACAAAACATTGAGAATCTTAACTGGGAGAACTCCACACTGCTGAAGAGTTGGCACAGTCAACAGGGACAAGGACACAACCTGGAGGGGACTCCACTGTACTCTGCCAC
Organism: Arctocebus calabarensis; assembly: GCA_963573935.1. Classification (NCBI taxonomy): domain Eukaryota; kingdom Metazoa; phylum Chordata; class Mammalia; order Primates; family Lorisidae; genus Arctocebus; species Arctocebus calabarensis. The sequence goes on along the minus strand of CAUYON010011796.1, from coordinate 2,468 downwards.
TCACCCAGGGTAACCACCCACAGTCCCAGGAATAACACTGTCACCTTTAGGAAAATACAGTTCAGGGTTTTATCACCAAAGTCAACATCTGGGGAAAGAGTTTCACCACCCTGCATAACCCCACAGCTTCCTATGAATGTTGGTGTGGAAAGGTCATTAAGGCCATGAAATCCACCACCCCACTTGCCTGGCAAACATGATATTCCATTCCTTCTTCAGCTGAAAGGTGCAGAGTTTAACAGCAAAGAGTAGAGGGTCTGGCAGGAAACATGTCAAGCTCTACCATTAACTTGACCAATGATCTTGATCAAGGACATGAACTTCTGTTACCTTCAATTTCCTTACCTTTCAAGTGGGAATATTTCCTACTTTAGGAATAAATCAGATGATAATGCTATACCAAGCAGTGATGCTAGCTTAAACAAAGGGAAAGTCTACTCTGGATGTCTCTTGTGGATATGAGGTGATAGACACCTTTGAATTTTCCAAAATATAAAAAGGAGGAGTGAGTTGGTAATGACAAAAGGCAGTATTTAAGGTAAGATGGAGCGATTCTAAAAAGAAGAAAGGAGGGGAGATAAGGAAGGCTGAGGTCACCAAGATGCCCAGCACAGGAGGCAGTGAGAGCAGGTTGGGTATGAGGCTGAGGGTGAAACAGGAGAACACACAGCTGGGGAAGAGGCCTGGAAGTACATAAGGAAGCCTATGGGACTTGGAGCATAGAAGAAGCCTCTGCAAACCCAGACCCAACAAATCTCAGAAGGAAGAAAGAAAGGAAAATGAGGGTGAACATGAGAAAATGATGACACTAACAAAAGGGTCAAACTACCAACTGAAAATGAAGACTGAGAAAAAAAAAGAATACAAGAATGACCACAGTTGGGTCTACCAGGAGTGTCCAGCCTTTTTTCTTCTCTGCTGCAAATTGGAAAAATAAGAGTTGTCTTAGGCTACACAGCAAACACACAAACACTAAGGAAAGCTGATTCACAAAACAAAAGTCCCATGGAGAATACTTAGAGATCTAAAAATAGACCTGCCATTCGATCCTATAACTCCTTTGCTAGGTATATATCTAGAAGACCAAAAAATCACATCATAATAAAGATATCTGTACCAGAATGTTTATTGCAGCCCAATTCATAATTGCTAAGTCGTGCAAGAAGCCCAAGTGCCCATCGACCCACGAATGGATTAATAAATTGTGGTACATGTACACCATGGAATACTATGCAGCCTGAAAGAAAGATGGAGACTTTACCTCTTTCATGTTTACATGGATGGAGCTGGAACATATTCTTCTTAGCAAAGTATCTCAAGAATGGAAGAAAAAGTATCCAATGTACTCAGCCCTACTATGAAGCTAATTTATAGGTTTCATATAAAATTTTTATTTTAATGACACTTAGGTAATTTATTTAGCCATTTTTCTGTGGTTGAATGTTTGAACATTATGGTTCTTTCCAATTGATCACAGTTAATTACATGTCATGCTGAATGGTTATTCTCATACATAAAATCTTTGTTTACATTTCTATTACTCAAAAATAGATGAATAAAATTACTGAGTGAAAGACTACAGACTTTCTTTTAAGGTTCTTGGGATATATGTCAAAATTCTCTCCAGAAGTTATAACTTTTTTTCACTCCCATAAAAAATATAAATAAAAAATGCCTCATAGTAGAACTGAACTTTATATCAAAAAGATTCTTTCCTAATAAAATGTGAAAAATGGTATCTTGCTGGATACCATTAAATTACATACCATTGACTATTACGGATATTGAAAAGTTGTTCTTTCTATATTTATTAACTATATTTTTTATTTTCTGAACTATGTTGTATACAATTTAGCATGTTTTTCATGAAGATATTTAGCAATAATTAGTTTATTATGATATTTTAACAACTCCATATAATTCGAAGATATTTTAAGTATAATATATAGTTCTTAATTGTGAAAGAACACATTTTGATTATCCTCTATCTGTTTTCTCATTTCAGGAAAAAAGCTGCAAGGTAGAAGATTTTTCCTGGGCCTGGAATATAGTGTACCTATACACAACAATTCTTGCAGAAATTTGCTTGTTTGCAGCAACTTCTGATTTGCGAAAAACTGCTTTTGTTGGTTTCTGTAAATGTAAAAGTTCACAAAAAAATATTTTACCCATGGAAAAATCAGAAAAACAGCCAGAATTATGGGAAACAAGTGTTTTAGGTCTTTTGGAATATTTCTCTTCAACAATATCAGATAATTGTAAGTAATTTTTTTTTCACTTTAAGTAATATCTTTTTTTTTTGTAATAATTTTATTGAATCATAATTATGTACATTGGTGCAATCACAGGGCACGATTCATATACATTCAGAAATATTTTGATCGTACTGTTACAGATATCCTTCATGGCATTTCCTTGATCACTATCTAAAGACATTAATACTCTTCCTTTAATAAGTTTCGCCAGTA
>CAUYON010011794.1:0-11810 GCA_963573935.1 Arctocebus calabarensis | reverse complement strand
CAACATGTGGATGTCATTAAAGTATTTAATTTCTCCATCATAAATGAAACTCAGTTTAGCTGGATACAAGATCCTGGGTTGAAAGTTATTTTGTTTTAGGAGATTAAAAGCCGATGTCCATTCTCTTCTTGCTTGAAAGGTTCGATCAGAGAGATCTGCAGTTATTCTAATATTCTTCCCCTTGTAGGTTATAGATTTCTTGCATCTGGTTGCTTTCAAAATTTTCTCCTTCATATTAACTTTAGTGAACTTAATTATGATGTGCCTGGGGGATGTTTTATTTGGGTTGAGTCATGCTGGAGTTCTGCAACTGTCTGCTATCTGAATTTCAGAATCTCTTGGCATGTCTGGAAACTTCTCTTTAATAATCTCATAGAGAAGAGACCCTGTGCCTTGTGACACCACTTCATCATTTTTAGGTATCCCTATAAGGCGAATGTTGGTTTTCTTCAAGTTATCCCAGAGCTGTCTGAGTGAATAATCTGTTTTTGCCTTCCATTTCTCTATCTCTTTGTCAGTTTCGGAGCGTTCGATAGCTTTGTCTGCCATGTCAGAAATCCTTTCTTCTGCTTGCTCCGTTCTGTTGCTGACGGATTCTACTTTGTTTCTCAGATCTTTGAGGTCTGCCACTTCTTGTCTCAATGTGTCCAAATCTTTGGTCATTTGGTCTTTGAATTCCTTGGCTTCTTGAAATAATTTTTGAAATGCACCCAGAATTTCTAAATCCAACTTTTCCTTATTTTGTTGATCTTGTTTGCAATCCAAATTCTGAATTTGATTTCTTACATCTCAGCCATCTCTTTGTGCATAGGATCCTCATGTGTGTCCACCACATTATTCCTTTGGGCGGTTGACCTAGTCTGGTTGTTCATGTTTCCAGAAGTTTTCTGTTGATTCTGCCCCATGATTAATTTTACCCTGTTTGGCTGGATGCATAGATAAAAGCAATTTGGGCTGGGAGTTCTAGGAGTAGTGACTGACCAGTCCTTTGCTTGAATGCTTGGACTGGTGTCGGTACCTTTTCCCCGAGAGTTTTTCCAAGGACTCATAGAGAGCTACTGCTTGTGAACCTGGGGACCTTCTTGGTGTGGTGGGGTTAACTGGCTCTGTCTTATTTTCAGCTGGTCTTTGTCTTTCCCTAGAGAATCTGTTACTCTGGATTGAAATCTGAGCTGTGAAGGAATACCCGCAGTTAAGTTGCTGCACTGCCACAGGCAACAATTGAAAAAGCCAAATCAAACCTTCCCACTACCACACACCCAGGGTACCACTTTGGAAAGTCCTCGGGTGATTGGCCCAGTTGAAGAGGTCCCAATCAATTGTCCTAGCCAGTACCAATCTCAAATGGAAGAGTTAAAAAGTCTCTGACAACTAGATAGCAGAGATCTGCTGGAAGCTTTAGTATAATTCACTCCGGTATTCTGTGAGCTCAGGAGGGTGCCCCCCCCCAGCAAGTAGATTAGTCTGGGAAGGTTGATGCCTCCTTCCCCACCTTGCCCCTCTGTCACACCCAGTCATTGGTAACAATGTGATCCAGTTTCACCCAATGAGCAGATGCTCCGGAGGTTTGCACCTGCCTGGGTCACAGTGAGGTCTGTGGCTCCTCAACCAGTCTGCTACTCTCTGTCACTGTCTGGCAGGGGGAGGTGAGGCCTGACAACCTGGGTACTTGATAGGGGCTGCGGCGATTCATTCAGTTCCAGCTCTGTCCCTGATTGATGTTGCTGCTGGAACAGAATAAGTTCACAGAATTTATTTCTGTCAAGGCTATTTTCTCTGATCAGACTGGGGCTGCAAATAGGTCTGACTCAGTCTGTAAGTTCTAGCCCTTTGTCTCATCTTTCATCCTCTGAGGGCCAGGTTAGTTTGAAGGTAAGCAAAGCAAATCAGCCTCTCTGTGAGTATTCTAATCCCTGCGCTCTGTCCAGGCCGGTACCGCCTCAGGCAAATCACATGCCTTGGTTGCTGGTCTGCTCTGCCGGTGGCTACCACTGGAGAAGCCGCCCGCTTCCCCTGGCTTCCCAGAAGACTGGGAGTGTCTCCTCAAAACATCCCCAGGGGTGTGAGCTCTCTTGCTATTGTTTCCACAGCTGGTTGCTGTTTCGTGCCTCAGGAGACCTTCCCTCCAGCCAGGTCTCCTCTCGGCTCACTACCTTCTCACCACTCCTGAGCCAGAAAATCAGCACAGATCAGCAACAGTCCATGCCCTGTACACACCCCTCAAGAAAATCTCCAAGAATCTGGACTCTGTGGGGGACAGGCCTCCAGACCTCGGGGTGAGAGTGGAGGGGAATACCAGGAACTCCAACTTGCAGGTTGAGAGTATAGGCAGTTTTATGCCTGGTGGGAGAGTGTTGTGGCACCCGAGTAGGGGAAGGAGGTCTGGTTTTCAGAGGGTCTCTCCTATGGGGTAGAGTGGGAGGACATCTGAACTCTGCTCGCTTGTTTGTATGGAGGTATGGATTATACTGTGAGCTTCTCTCATGGGGGAGGGGACTCCAGTCTGCTTGGTGATGTGCTCTGTACCTTTTTGTTTGTGTCCCTGGGGTCTCAGGTCACCCCAGTAGGGTTGATGTGCGTTTTTCAACCTTTTCTTTTGGTTCAGATCCAAACCATCAGCTTTCTTGCTGAGTTTCTGTCCTTTAACTCTCCTTCTGGATGGGAACCTCTGCGGAAAGCTGGCTACAGATTGCCATCTTGGCTCAGCAATATATAATTTTAATGTAATTCCTATCAAAGCTCCATTGTCATATTTTAAAGATTTCAAAAAAATAATACTCCGTTTTATATGGTATCAGAAAAAACCTTGAATAGGCAAGACATTACTCAGAAATAAAAACAAAGCAGGAGGAATCACACTACCAGACCTGAGACTCTACTATAAATTGATAGTGATCAAAACTGCATTTTACTGGCACAAAAACAGAGAGGTAGATGTTTGGAACAGAATAGAGACCCAAGAGATGAACCCAGCTACTTACTGTTACTTGATCTTTGACAAGCTAATTAAAAACTTTCAGTGGGGAAAAGACTCCCTATTTAACAAATGGTGCTGGGTGAACTGGCTGGCGACCTGTAGAAGACTGAAACTGGACCCACATCTCTCACTATTAACTAAGGTAGACTCTCACTGGATTAAAGATTTAAACTTAAGACATGAAACTATCAAAATATTAGAAGAAAGTGCTGGGAAACTCTTGAAGGAATTGGCCTGGGTGAATGTTTTATGAGGAGGACTCCCCAGGCAATTGAAGCAGTATCAAAGATACACTACTGGGGTCTGATCAAACTGAAAATCTTCTGTACAGCTAAGAACATAGTAAATATAGCAAGCAGACAGCCCTCTGAATGGGAGAAAATATTTGCAAGTTATGCCTCTGACAAAGGTTTAATAACCAGAATACACAGAGAACTCCAACGTATTAGCAAGAAAAGAACAAGTGATCCCATCTCAGGGTGGGCAAAGGACTTGAAGAGAAAAACTTCTCTAAAGAAGATAGGTGCATAGCCTACAGACACATGAATAAATACTCACCATCCTTAATCATCAGAGAAATGCAAATCAAAACTACTTTGAGATATCACCTAACCCCAGTATGATTAGCCCACATGACAAAATCCCAAAACCAGAGATGTTGGCATGGATGTGGAGAAAAGGGAACACTTCTACACTGCTGGTGGCAATGCACACTAATACGTTCCTTTTGGAAGGATATTTTGAGTGTACTTAGAGATCTAAAAATAGACCTTCCATTTGACCCTATAATTCTTTTATTAGGTATATACCCAGAAGACCAAAAATCACACTATAACAAAGACATCTGTAGCAGAATGTTTATTGCAGCCCAGTTCATAATTGCTAAGTCATGGAAGAAGCCCAAGTGCCCATCGACCCATGAATGGATTAATCAATTGTGGTACATGTACACCGTGGAATGTTATGCAGCCTTAAAAAAAGTTGGAGACTTTACTTCTTTTGTGTTTACATGGATGGAGCTGGAACATATTATTCTTAGCAAAGTATCTCAAGAATGGAAGAAAAAGTATCCAATGTACTCAGTCCTACTATGAAGCTAATTTAAATGTCTCATATGAAGGCTATAACCCAACTATAGCACAAGAATATGGGAAGGGAGGTGAGGAGGGAGGTTGGAGTGGAGGGAGGGTAATTGGTGGGGCCACACTTAGCGCATCTTAGAAGGGTACAGGCAAAGCTTACTAAATGCAGAATACAAATGTCTTCATACAATAACTAAGAAAATGCCATGAAGGGTATGTTGAACAGTTTGATGAAAACATTTCAGATTGTATATGAAACCAGCTCATTGTACCCCTTGATTGCACTAATGTACGCAGCTATGATTTAATAAAAAAAAGAAATGTAAAAAAAATTTTTATTTTAGTCAAATTAGATTTTTTTGAGGCAAGGGGCAAGACATAGCTCATGGAAGAGCACAATGTGGCCCCACTGTGCCCCGCTCTCAGTTTCTGCTCCCAAAGCCAATCACGTCCAATTCTTTTAGCTGTTTTTCTGGTATTAACTTTTGAATTTCTCAATAACATACTCAGATTGCATTTGCTTTATCTTCACATTCTCAATGTCTATTGCCTCCCTATTACAGAAGATAAAGCTCAGCTTTCTTAAACTTCAAGCTCTACTACCACCCTTTCCTGATTACGCATACTTTAATTTCTTCCAGCTTTCAGTGGCATTATCACAACTTAGGGGTGAATCAATGTCTGATACCACATTTCTATGGTTATGTAAATATCATTCGCAATTTGGCTAGATATGTACTTTAGTTATATTCCCTTTCTTAAAAATCTTCTTTTCCCCCTAGAGTTACTAATTATTTTAATTTTTCTTTTGCCTAGCTTTTTTTGTAACTGATAACACTTCAGTCTGAAACTGAAGTGTTTGTGAATATAACTAAATGTATATTCACATTGAAGTAAGCATATGCAACTTCACTCTACCATAAAATATCTAAGAGAGGGCAGTTGCAGTGGCTGAAGCCTGTAATCCTAGCACTCTGGGAGGCCACGGTGGGTGGATTGCTTCAGCTCATGAGTTCAAGACCAGCCTGAGCAAGAGTGAGACCCATGCTCTATTAAAAATAGAAAAACTGAGGCAAGAGGATCATTTGAGCCCAGGAGTTGGAGATTGCTGTGAGCTGTGATAACGTCATGATACTCTACCCAGGGTGACAGCTGGAGACTGTCTCAAAAAATAAACAGTGAGCAGCGCTTATGGCTCAGTGAGTAGGGCGCCGGCCCCATATACCGAGGGTGGCGGTTCAAACCAGGCCCTGCCTAACTGCAAAACAAAAAAATAGCCGGGCGTTGTGGTGGGTGCCTGTAGTCCCAGCTACTTGGGAGGCTGAGGGAAGAGAATCGCCTAAGCCCAGGAGTTGGAGGTTGCTGTGAGCTGTGTGATGCCACAGCATTCTACTGAGGGCGATAAAGTGAGACTCTGTCTCCACACACACAAAAAAAAATTAGGGTGGTTCCTGTGGCTCAAGGAGTAGGGTGCCAGTCCCATATGGCAGAGGCGGTGGATTCAAACCCAGCCCCGGCCAAAAACTGCAAAAAAAAAAAAAAGTAAGATAATTTATCAGTTCTATTTTTTCTGGAGACATCCTTCCTAGTGTTTTTGCTCTGCTCAAATCTGCTACACCAGTGTTCCCTGGGGCTTTCTCATCTTGGAAATGTCTTTTGCTTGTCTTCTGTGTTGGATCCCTGGTGTATTAGCTGTCTATTGCTATGTAATGTGTCATCTCAAAACTTAGCATAAAATAACAAACATTTGTTTTCTCACAGATTCTGTGGGTCATGAATCCAGGAACAGCTTAGGCAGATGCTGTGGTTCAGGTTTCTCACAAAGCTGAGACCAGCTCAAGCTGGACTGGGACTGGAGAATCTGCTTCTAAGCTCACTCACGTGACTCTTGGCAGAAGGTTCACTCCTGTGAAATGGACATGTTTATCGGGCTGCTAAGAGAATGGTAGCTGGCTTCCCCCAAAGTGAGTGACTGGAGCAAGAGCTGAAGAGAAGCAAGAGGGAACATCTTCTTGGAAGGAACGATGGATACATCTGCCATCTTTTCATCATCTATTGGCCACATAGACCAATCCTTGCCCAGTCCGGGGGAAAGTGTACAAGCTGTGAATAGCAGGAGGAGGGACTCATTGGGGCCATCTTGAAGACTGGCCACCACATCTTCTCTATTGATTCCATGTTTTCTCTCCTTGGTTGATTCTTTCCTTTTAGTAGATTATACCTTCTAGGAGCATCTTGAAGAAAGGATGCCTGGGAAGTAACCTTTCCTTGATTTTGCGTTTGTGCATGTCTTTAATTTATTCTGACTGATGGTTTGAGTTTAGAATTCTAGGTGGATAGCATACTTCCTCAGGCTTTTGAAGGTGTTGCTCCATTATCATGCTGTTCCCAAATGCCATTCTAAATCTCTATTGTTATGTGTCCCTGTTATCAGTCTCTTGAAGTTTTTAGGATTTTCTTTTTATCTTTTGAACTCTGGTGTTTCATATCTATATGCGTGTGTGTGTTTCCATCATCTACTTGTGTATTTTTCTTGGAATGTAATGGGGTCTTTCAATTTGGAAACTCAAGTTTCAATTCTGTGAAGTTTTCAGTTTTTATTTACTTGAGAATCCTTTTTCTGGGGTTGTATTTGTTGCGTGTTTAATATAGGTCAGTTTTCTGATCTTAGTATTTTTTTTTCTATTTTCTATTAATTTTTCTTTGATCTACTTTCTGATAGACTTTCTCAACTTAATCTTTCAAAAGTTTTATTGATTTCGAAATTTCTGCTTTTATGTTTTTAACTTCCAAGAAGTCCTTTGTTGTTTGATGAATGTTCTTTTTTAAAAACATGTTGTCCTTTCATTCTGTTTTTCATCATTTTGTCTATTTCCCCCTATTGAATCCTTTCTGAAAATGTCTGGCTTAGTCATTCTGGACTGTTGTTAGCACATAAGAGTGATGCATCTAAAGCTATTGGAACTGCATGTGTGGGGCTGGCTGACACCAGGGCTTTAATGCTGGGTAATTGTTTAGGGCTATTTCACTGATAGATATTCCAATTCTCAGTATTTATAGGTCTTTTTTCTTGACCTGTTCAGTTTCCTCAAGGTAAAATTATCCAATCTTTTACTTAGGGGGTGTGTGGTGAGGATGGATAACAAACCTAGGCTAGAAGGGCAAGGGGAATGGGGGATCTGCTCAAACCTTTTGCATGATTTCACCCAGTTTTCCTGTTTTAGTAGGGTGTTTCTCACCTCTGTTGGCATTCCTGAGTGTGGAGATTGTCAGGGTTTTGCTTTTCAGTACATTGCTAGTGTGGAGAGAGACAATCACCTGAGTCAGCTAGAAGGGGGGCTTAGTGGGAGGGTTTTAACCTCTTCATAGACAGAATTTGAGTCACAGCCTTTTTGTTTCAAGCTCACCCTTCCTTCAGCTTTCATTGCAGGCGCTGGCTCTTTGTGGTCAGTGCTGCATAAAGAAGGGCATTTGTTAGAATACTAGTTCTCAAAGTGTGGCCCAGGGGCCTTTGGGGGCTGAAAGGTAAAAAATTTTTTATAGAGATATTATTTGCCTTTTCACTCTTATTCTCCAGTGAGTATTCAGGGGAATTTTCCAGAGGCAGCATGATGTGTAATATCACCACAGATTGAATGCAGAAGCAGATGTGAATGTGTAGCTGTCTTCTGTTAAAGCAGACATTTTTTTTTTTTTTTTTTGAAACAGAGCCTCAAGTTGTCATCCTGGATAGAGTGCTGTGGCATTATATCTCACAGCAACCTCCAGTTCCTGGGCTCAAGTGCGTCTCCTGTCTCTGCCTCCCAAGTAGCTGGGAATACAGGCGCCCACCACAACGCCCGGCCATTTTTTGGTTGCAGCGGTCATTGTTGTTTGGCGGGCTTGGGCTGGATTTGAACCCACCAGCTCAAGTGTACGTGGCTGGTGCCTTAACCCCTTGAGCCACAGGCGCTTAGCCTGTTAAGGCAGACATTACAGAGACTGATCAAATTATAAAACAAGGACACTCTCAGTATACTTTTTAGTTTTGGAAAATATAATTATTTCTCACAAAATATGTTATTCATGTTAGTATGTATTGGTTTATTAATCTTTTTACTAATATTATTTAAGTGAATAAATACTAAAACATATTTGATAAATAAATACTAAAAAGTATCAGTTTTGGAGTAAATATTGAAATATATTACCAATATGAATAAAAGTTCTTTGAGGTCTTCAGTTTTTCTTTTTTTTTTTTGAGACAGAGTCTCAAGCTATTGCCCTGGGTCAAGTGCTGTAGCTCACAGCAACTTCCAACACTTGGGTTCAAGCAATCCTTTTTCTATTTTTAGTAGAGATGGTGGTCTTACTCTTGCTCAGGCTGGTCTCAAACTCGTGAGCTGAAGCAATCCACCTGCCTTGGCCTTCCAGAGTGCTAGGATTATAGGCGTGAGCCACCACGTCTGGCCTTGTCAGTTATTTTTAATAGTATAAAGAGGTCTTAGATCAAAAAGACAGGGAACACTGCATGAGAATGACGCTCCTGGATTTTCTTTCTTCTCTCTCCTGGATTTCTTCCCTGTCAAGGCAGATTGACTTAACTGGAGAGAGTAGGGAAGGAATGGTGGAGGCAAGGCTCAGCCCTTTCCTCTCACCTTTCTTTTCTAGATGATTCTAGGGCCTTAGACTGAAGCTTTGTCTGTCTGTAGGAAGCAGGTGTTCTCATCAGCTCTTGGCTGCCTGCCAGCACTGAGCCTGCTGGCTCTGTTCTGTGGTAAGACTTGAGTTGGCCCATCATAGCTTATAATTATGAGTAGGTAAATCTGTCTAATTTAGGAGTGAAGTAGGTACTTTTTATCCAATTCAGGCAGAATAAGGTATGTGTTCTAATATTAGCTTTATCTGTTATCGAAGAGACATTTACTTTTAAAAAAATGTGTAATTTTGACCTGGTTTCTTGTACCCTCAACTAATCCCCAACAATAAAAAAAAATGTAAAATTTTGAAATTATTTTAGACTTATGGACAATCTATAAAAAGAATATAGAGAATTCCTATACACCCTTCACTCTGCTTTCCTGGATGTTAAATTAACTTCTTACATAACCACGGGACAAAGATAGAAAGCCAGAGATTCATAATACATTACAATTAACCAATCCATGGAATCTTATTTGAATTTCATTAGTTTTTCTGTAGTTCTTTTTCTGGTCCAGATTCCAATCCAAGATTCCACATTAAAGATGACATTTTGATCTCCCATTGCTTGTCTCCTGCATCTATAGCAGTTATTTATCAGTCTGACTTATCTCCCAAGGCCTTTGAATCTTGAATCTTTCTGGGATTCTATAACGTGAAGGGATTAGTTCCTTGTGTCTTTTTCCCTCTAGCCTTCGATATGGCAGTTTCTTGCCTTCCTTCTCAGACTCAATACTACAAGCCACCTCCTTTCCATCCTGTAGAACTTTGCTGGTTCCTCTCTTCTGCTGGTGTAGGCTCTCTCGTTTTCTGTGATATGATTTCTGCCTGACTTCCCTTATTCTTTCCCCAATCTAGGGTCAGTGGCCAAGCCCTACCCATATTCTGTGAACTTGGGAGTGCACGTATTTTTTAATTCCTATAATAATATTGGTTGGATTTTATGAAGGAGCAGAGATGAATAGTTTTAATATCCTTGTTTAATTAGAAATCTGGCCTCACTGTATAATCCTACATTATTCTGCTTTTCAGTTGAAAACCTTATTCAGATAACTTTCATGACTACTTAACAGATGCTTTATTGTCACTCTTACTAAATAAACGTTGTGGAAAAATTATGGAAAAGCTGGGTAGCTTTTTCACTCATTTTATAGGTACATTTATTTACTATAATCAGACACATCTAGGCCCTGATGAGAATGCTTTTTTGCTGCTTACCAAGCATTTCTTAGCTTGGAACCAAAAGCCCTGCCCAGGGATTTGCTTTATCCTTTAGGCTTGGCTGGTGTCATGGTGCCTCCAGCTACTCACTTCTCAGAGATCAACTGTGGGTCTCTCCTGGTCTCCTCCTTTTGCAGTTTCTAAAAGAAGGATTGCTGGAAGGAAGAAACACTATCTTATCTCTGGTTTCCAGCTCCCAACTTTCTTCTATCATTTTCTCACACCTAATGAAAAAGAGAGAGTGAGATTATAGCTGTGTAACATTTTGCTGTACTGAAATAGTCAATTATCCTTGATTACTTTTCCTTGAATTAAAAAGGACTTAAAAAGTTTCTTTGTAGCCTACAGTATTTGTAAGAAGAGTAAAACCTTCTCATTCCATCTCTTATGGTAAAATTTTACCTTGATGTATGTACTTCTTATCTTTATTCTTTTGTTTTATAGTCATATATCCACAAACATTATTTGTTGTGTATTTAAAAATTGTATCCATGATTTCCTCTTGGGGATAGAGGGTGAGAAATGGGAATGAGAGTGTGGAAGGGGCTCTAGGGGACACTGTCTTTGACCGTTTTATTTCTTCCAAGATAAATATCTGGAGCATAAAATATGACAAAATAGTAATGTTCATTCATTTTGGGTGATGGGAATGGGTATTTATGATGTCATTTGTACTATTGTAAAAATAGGTTTTCAAATTGAAAAGCAAATATTTTTCAAAGCTATATTTAACTTGGTTTTAGTAGGAATAATAGTGATTACTTGGTCTTCTGTCACGTGAGAATGAATCATTCTTCGTAAGTGTAATGACTCTAGAATCATTCTTCATAAGTGTAATGACTCTATCCAACTGAAACTTAACTTTTAGGTGTGTAAATTGTATTTCTGAGGCTGAGCATACCTTGGTATGGGACAGTGTAATAGCAATTACAAAGAAATATTTCTATATATCTCTTCTCATTTGGTCTAAACAAAGTCCAACTCCCTAAAATTTGGCAAAATATCCTGAAAGTTTCTATGAGTATTTGTGTCATGTCAATTAAAAAAAATTGTCTTCTCTCCTGGGTCATGATAATAATAACCCAGTTAATGCAGCTGCCAAATGCAACCACGTCACCGTAGCTGCCAGAGTATGTGATCAGTTGCTTGATGTGTTACTTGATGATTGGCAATGAGGGCCCTGACTTCTGTGCCCTGGTACCTGGGCATTTCATTGAAGCTCTTACATAGTGATAATATGCACAGAGATGCTATATTACCCAGTAGTCAGCCACCACTAGTATTTGGGGTGCTGATGTTTTACAGACCACAGGTCTCATGGAGACTTCAGAGGGAGAAATATGTTGGCTCCTATTGGCACAATTCTCCATGTATGGGCTGGAGAGCCTGAGTGACAGTAATGTGGTATGCTCTCATTTATTTCTTCTTTCCAAGCTTTGTTTAGGGCTAGTTCTTTTCTTAGGAAGAACCTTGATTTGTTAAAAAGATTGCTGGTGAGTGTGCCCCACAGTCCTTTTGGAATGTCCAGATATACTAAGTTTGAGGTGAACTCACCATAGATTCAAGCTGGGACCCTGTAACAAGTTCTGAATCACTTACATTTTAATTTAATTTAATTTATTTATTTTTGATTTGTGAATCAGATTAAGAATTAATTCCTTTTTTTTTATTGTTGGGGATTCAGTGAGGGTACAAGAAACCAGGTTATGCTGATTCCATTTGCATTTGCTAGGTAAAGTCCCTCTTATAATTAAAAGACCCCAAAAGGTGTGTCACACACCGAGACGCCACCCCCCTCCCTCCTTTCCTCTCTTTACTCTTCCTTTCCCTCACCCCCTCCTTCCTTCTCT
>CAUYON010011793.1:0-24406 GCA_963573935.1 Arctocebus calabarensis | reverse complement strand
CTGCCAAACAACAATGACGGCTGCAACCAAAAAATGGCCGGGCGTTGTGGCGGGCGCCTGTAGTCCCAGCTACTTGGGAGGCGGAGGCAAGAGACTCGCTTGAGCCCAGGAATTGGAGGTTGCTGTGAGCTGTGATGCCACAGCGCTCTATCCAGGATAACAGCTTGAGGCTCCGTCTCAAAAAAAAAAAAAAAAAAAAGAATTTCAGAGTCGCAATTGCCTATGGGACTGATGTCCATGGTGCTTAGGAGGCAGATGCTTTGGGAAATAAAGTGGCATAGGGAGACGTGACAGGAGACACATATCCGGCAAATACATTTAGAACCTTTGTTGTTATTGTTTCCTTAGACTTTTATAATCTATCTCCACTGCTACACGATTTTACTGAGTTTAATGAGACCCCAACAGCTGTCCCAACAAAGTCAAATTTGTATATAATTTTTGCCACCCTTGTTCCCAGTTATAGGTGGGTTTCCCCCCATCTCATTTGCCTGAGATAGCTCTGGTTTACTTCTGTTGCCCTGGCATAACTACTAATAGTGTTCTTTTTCATTCTGAAAAGAGTTCCATTTAAAGGGTAAATTATGCAGTCACCCTATTAACAGACAGTCTATTTGAAAAAAACACTTAGGCTTTAGGATTTTGTGGATATGAGAAATAATGTTACCAAGAATTTCAGATTTGAGTGTTTATTATAATCTTGGCATAATTAGTTGTAAGCTTCTTGGCAGTTAAAACAAAAGAAAAACGGGAAGTGTTGGAAAGTTGTCTTATTAAATGACACATATTACATCTAGGAATATATTTATCAGGCACTAATCTTCACGAGGAACTTTTCCTATAAATTGTTATATAAGGGACACCAAGTAACATAACTCTGTCCTCCGTGGTGTCTTTGCCGAAGTTTCTATGTCACCGTTTTTTATATTGGTCCTCAAAAATGACTTTGCTTTTCCAATTCTATCTCCTTCTCTGTGAAAGATGGGGATGGGTTAAAAATTATTTTACAGGGATTAGCTGAGATGATAAGTGCACAAATGCCAAATAAACTGTAAAAATCAAAAAATTCTCATGTTCATTCATACTCTCTTGTCCAAATCTCTCCTTTTATTGTTGAGGAAGCCAACATCCAGAGCGGGAGGAAAGGACTTGGCTAGTTAGTGGCAAAATCAACTGGGCTCCTGTTTAATTCTAGAAATAAATGTTAACAAAATCTCAAATTGCTGTTCACCAAGACATTACTGAGATTCTTTCAGGCATCAGTGGGAGGAGGGAAGATGATGCAGGAGGAAATTCAGAGGCCTGAGTCTTGGAACACAGAGGTGGTAGCCCAATACAGAGGCTAGAAATGGTGATTTAAATAATCTTCATTAAAAAGTTATTAACATGGGTGGCGCTTGTGGCTCAGCGGGTAGGACGCTGGCCCCATATATCAAGGATGGCGGGTTCAAACCCAGCCCCGGCCAAACTGCAACAAAAAATAGCCAGGCGTTGTGGCGGGTGCCTGTAGTCCCAGCTACTTGGGAGGCTGAGGCAAGAGAATCGCCTAAGCCCAGAAGTTGAAGATTGGTGTTAGCTATGCTACCACAGCACTCTGCCGAGGGGATAAAGTGAGACTCTGTCTCTACAAAAACAAACAAACAAACAACAAGTGTATTTTTGTATCCATTAACCATTCCCACTTTATCCCCCCTTCCCAGCCTCTGGTAACCATCATTCTATTCTGTGTCTCTAGGAGATCAATTTTTTAAATACTTAGCTTCCACATATGAGTGAGAACATGCAAGGTATGTCTTTCTTTGCTTGGCTTATTTCATTTAACATGTGTTCTCCAGTTCCATCCACACTGGAGAATGCAAATGGCAGGATTGTGTTCTTTTTTCTGGCTATATAATATTCTATCATATATTTATGCCACAATTTCTTTATCCATTCATCTGTTGATGGACACTTAGGTTGACTTCATATCATGACTATTGTGAATAGTGCTACAATAAACATGGGAGTGTAGATCTTTTTGATATACTGAATGAGATTGCTGGATCTTCTGGTGTTTCTAATTTTAATTTGTTCAGGAACTTCCATACTGTTTTTCATAGGGGTTGCACTAATTTACTTTGCCACCAACAATGTATGAGGGTTCCTATTTTTCCACATCTTGACCAGCATTCATTATTGCCTATCTTTTTTTTTTTTGAGACAGAGTCTCAAGCTGTCACCCTGGGTAGAGTGCCGTGGCATCACAGCTCACAACAACCTCCAATTCCTGGGCTCAAGCGAGTCTCCTGCCTCTGCCTCCCAAGTAGCTGGGACTACAGGCGCCCGCCACAATGCCTGGCCATTTTTTGGTTGCAGCCACCATTGTTATTTGGCAGGTCCAGGCTGGATTTGAACCCGCGAGCTCAGGTGTACGTGGCTGGTGCCTTAGCCCGTTGAGCCACAGGTGCCGAGCCTATTGCCTATCTTTTTGATAAAAGTCATTTTGACTGGGGTTTGTAGTTTTGATTTGCATTTCTCTGATTACTAATGATGCTGAGCATTTTTTCATATACCTGTAGCCCACCTGTATGTCTTCTTTTGAGAAATGTCTATTCAGATCCTTTTCACATTTTAAAAATTGGATTATTTAATTTCTTCCTATCAAGTTGTTGGCAATCCTTATAAATTCTAGTTATTGATCTGTTGTTAGATTAGTAGTTTGCAAATATTTTCTCCCATTCTGTATCTTGTCTTTTCATTTTGACTGTTTCCTTTGCTGTGCAGAATCTTTTTAGGTTGATGTGACCTCATTTGTCCAATTTTGCTTTGGTTACCTATGCTTTGGGGGTATTACTCAAGAAGTCCTTCCCCAGACCAATGTCCCAAAGTATTTCTCCAATGTTTTCTTTTAGTATTTTTCACAGTTTCAGGTTTTAGATTTAAGTCTTTAATCCATTTTGATTTCATTTTTGTATATGGAGAGCATCTACTTTCATTCTTCTGCATGTGAATATCCAGTTTTCCCAGCATAATTTATTAGTTTGTCCTTTCTACGTTGAGTGTTCTTGACACCTTTGTTGAAGATAAGTTCATTATAGAGGTGTGAATGTATTTCTGGGCTCTTTATTCTGTTCCATTGGTCTATGTGTCTATTTTTCTGCTAGTTCCATGCTGTTTTGATTACTATAGCTCTGCAGTATAATTTGAAGTGACGTAATGTGATTCTTCCAGTTTTGTTTTTGCTCAAGAGGGCTGTGGCTATTCTGGGTCTTTTGTGGCTCCATATAAGTTTTAAGTTTTTTTTTTTCTATTTCTGTGAAGAATGTTGCTTTTGGTAGTATGGACATTTCAACAACAGTGATTCTTGCAATCCGTGAGCATGGACTATTGTTCCATTTTTGTGTGTGTGTGTGTGTGTGTGTCTTCAACTTCTTACATTGATGTTTTATAGTTTTCATTATAGAAAACTTTCACTTCTTTGGTTAACGTTATTCCTTCTTTGGAAAACGTTCTAGTTTTCATTATAGAAAACTTTCACTTCTTTGGTTAACGTTATTCCCGGATATTTTATTTATAGTGATTGTAAATAGGATTATTTTCTTGCTTTCTTTTTCAGATTGTTTACTGTTAGCATACAGAAATTACTATTGATCTGTTTATTTTTTTTTTAAGGACAGTCAAGTATCCAGGAAGTCCAGAATATAGAATTCTATAGAAAGTACTCAGATCAACTGCTAGTTACTTCTACAAAAAGCTTTTCACATTTCCACATGTGGTCCTAGCCTGAGAGTCTATCTGAGCCTGACAGATTATTGACTCACTTTTCAAAGAATTTTGAAAAATTTTAAACAGTTTTACCTACTTACCTACAGTTACAATAGACCAGTATTGTGGACAAAGACTTATTAATGGGGAAAAGAACCCTCAATCCTCACCTTTTAAGACTTTTCTTTGATTGGATGTAAACTAAGAAGAAAATGAAAAGACTTCTGGCTGTATGGTCCTCAAATTGCCCTCTGCTATCTGTCTTCCCAAAGGAGCTTTCTGGACTACTCAAAGTGCATTTTCTCAGGCTTTATTTTGTATATAACTTGCTGTCAGAAGAGTTGGAATTTATTCCCCAGAGGGGAAGTGGAAGCCTGAGTTCCTGCCCTGGCTGGCAAGGGGCACACCAGGGAAAATTGATGTCCATATGTCCATTCTCTAGCTCAAACAGTCAGCATGCTGATCTAAGCTTGGGAATGAGCTGCCATAGCATGAACAGGGAGGGCAGAAAGACAAGAAGGCGAACAGGAGAGAGAAATGGAGACAAGTCAAGAGAGAATCAAGGACAGAAGTATTTTCCCTCTGGAATAATGGTTCTTAGCCGTAGGCTGCATATTAGAATCACCTGGGGGATCCTTTTTTTTTTTTTAGATAGAGTCTCACTTCATTGCCCTGGGTCAAGTGCTGTGGCATTATAGCTCACAGCAACCTCAAACTCTTGGGTTCAAGCAATCCTCCTGCCTCAGCCTTCTGAGCAGCTGGGACCACAGCACCCATCACAACAATTAGCTGTTTTTAAGAGACTGGGTCTTGCTTTTTCTCAGTCTGGTCTTAAACTCCTGAGGTCAAGCAATCCCTCTGCCTCGATCTCCCAGAGTGCTAGGATTATAGGCACCAGACACCACACTCAACCCTATCTGGGGGAACTTTTAACATGTCTGAAAATGAGGCCATGACTGATTAAATCAAAATTTCTGTGGGTGGGACCCAGGCATCAACATCTTCTAAAGCTTTCTTGGTGTTTCCACTGTACAGCCAGGGTTGGGAACCATCTTTCCAGCATTCGCTTCCTCTAACAACTTTGTTTTCCATCATCCCTCAGCCACGCAGCAGGGCACAGGCCTCCTCCTTCATCTCAGCTTGTATTTTTCTCATTCTTTTGATCTTTGAGGACCATAATATACAGTCAGGAATATCTTATGCTAAGTCCAAATTTAACCTGAACTTCTTTGCTCAGAGCCCCTTATTTCACTTTGTATTCTGTATCTTTATCAAACACTGAGTTGGAAACTCCAAGGAAATCATTGATTTTATTATTTAATAATGAGATATATAGACAGAGCTATCTTTTGTTTGTTTGTTTTGTTTTTTGAGACAGAGCCTCAAGCTGTCACCCTGGATAGAGTGCTGTGGCATCACAGCTCACAGCAACCTTCAATAACTGGGCTAAAGCGAGTCTCCTGCCTCCGCCTCCCAAGTAGCTGGGACTACAGGCGCCCGCCACAACGCCCAGCCATTTTTTGGTTGCAGCTGTCACTGTTGTTTGGCGGGCTTGGGCTGGATTTGAACCTGCCAGCTCAGGTGTACGTGGCTGGCGCCTTAGCCTGCTGAGCCACAGGCTCTAAGCCCAGAGCTATCTTTTGACTTTGAATTTCCAGTACAGTGAACGCTTTCCAATGTATGAGTTGAGACGATTGAGGTCATGAACTCATCCTAGAAAACGTGCTACCTACCTCAATGCTGAGTTTCCCTATGGTCACCTTCAAGGTACTCCCCTTGCTAAGTTATGCACTGATGCCAGTGCTTAGTCCATCCTTCAAAGCAACTTGGAAACTCTTTTTCTGGAACGGCCATCAGGGCTCATCCTAAGAGGTCTGACAATTAAGTGTGTGAACTCACCCTAGAAGAAGTGATGAACATCACTCTGGTCACCAGATGGCTAAGGGGAGTACTTCAAAGGGAGTACATTTGAAGTATTCTAAAATCAGTTAAATAGAAAATCTTAAAAGGAGCTTCCTTAAAAGAAAATATATATAAAACAAAGATAAGGACGATAATAGATATTCCACTGGAAAAAGATGCAAGCAAGTAAATAATGGACAAAAATCTTCGAAGTACTGCAAAAAGAAAAAATCCTGTCAACTAGAATTTCATAACCAGGACAACTATCCTTTATGAATGAAGATGAAATAAAGGTTTTCTTTTTTCAGATATAAAAAAAAGCTGTAAGAATCCATCACCTACAGACCTGTACTATAGGAGAGTTAAAGAATTAAAGTTCTTCAGGAGAAGGAAAAGGATACCAGATAAAAATGTGGATATAAATGAAGGAATAAAGAGCAACTACATGGTTAAATATATGATTCTTTTGCCTAATACCTAAATCTCTTTAAAAGATGATTGACTGTAGTGTAGATTTTTATAGCATAAGCAAAATATACAAACAGTAGCAAAAAAGGTCAAGAATAGAGAAATCACACTATTGCACGGCTCTTGTGCTAACTGTGTACATTTGAAGATTAACTATGTCAAGTTAGAAGTAAGTAATAGAAACCCTAAAGCAATCTCTTTTTAGTCTTTCTGGTTAACTTGGCACAGAAAATGATTGCCTATTTTTACTTGGAAAAAAAAAAAGGAAAGTTTCTTTGGAAACAAATCCACATAATGTCATTCTAGCTGTGTTCCACCACCACGCTTTGTCTTTGCAGTCACTGATAGAGTCTTGTTAATAGCTAAACTCACAGGGAAGGCCAGTATTTACTTACCGACAGCAGACACTAAAATGAGTAACTCATTTTGTTTCAAGTTTACTTCTTTTTCTTTCCTTAAAAGCTCTTGGTTATTCTGTCTTTTCCCCACACACAGTTAATTATAGAATCCAAACTCTCCAGGAGATTAGTAGCTTCCAGTGGGTAAAATCCTTGCCCAGGTGTCTGAGTTCTGCTCGTAGAGTTGAAAACATCTACAGGTAGGAATAGTCCACAAGTCCTGCGTGAAGATGGAAGTTCCCCGAACAGATCAAAAGATGATAACTGTTTCCTGGGGCTGAAGGCAGCACAGCCAGACATATTAGGCTGAAGGTTTGAATTTTTCACTTTGCTAAGGTCTGGATCCTCACTGATAAGGCTTTCTGCTCCTTTCAAGATTGCCAGTGAGCTCTGCATGTTTTTAAATTAGTGGTCCATTTTCAGTCCTCACATTTTGATTTATTAGCAGCATTTGAAACACTTGATCACTTCCACGTCTTTGACATATATTGTTCATCTGGCTTGCTGATCACTCTTGTTTTATCTCCTTCCTCTCTGTTCTTTGCTTCCTTTCCCAGTTCTTTCTCTCCTCTCAGACTTTTAAATAGCAGAGGGTCTCAGGGTTCAAAACGCTAAGAACCCTTCTTTGCTCACCATATGCATTCCCTTGGTGATCTAATCCAGGTTCAAGAATTTATTATTTCCTGCACAGCTCTCTTCCAGACTGAATTGCAGACTCCAATTCTCCCTCTGGATGTAAAAACATTTCAAATCTAACACGTTCAAAGTTGAACTTTCATTTTCTGCTTAAAATATGCTCTCAGATCTCAAATTTCCCCTCTTTTCAGTTAATGCACTTACTGGAACCACATTCTTCTAGTCACTCAACAAACTTTTCGGAATCATCCATGAACTCTCCCTTGCTCCCTTACCCTACATCTGCTCTGGCAGCAAATCCCATGGACTCAGTCTTCCCAGGCTTGTGCAGAATCAGCCCGCTTCTCACAACTCTGCCACCACCAGCTGGCCTGAGCCACTGCGCTCTCTCTCCTAAGTTATTCTAACTGGTCTTCTGCCTCCATCCATGACCTGCTTCAATCTATCCTCAAAATAGCAGCCAGAGGAATTCTTTCAAAATCAAATTAGATCATGTTATTCCTCTGCTCAAAACCCTCCAGTGATCCCCATCTCGGTTAGTAAAGCCAAAGTACAACATTCTACAGTAGTCTGGCCCCAGCTGCCCCTGCGACTCACTCCCTCCCTCTGCTCCAGCAGCCCTGGCCTCCTAGTGGCAATGAAACTGACTGCGCATGCTCCCTCCCGGGCCACCTGCCATTCTCTCAGTGAGGGATGCTCCCGAGAGGCCGGGTTAGCGGTTAGCGTAGCTTTCACCTCTTCTCCTAGACCTTGTGCCTAATTTTGTATTGATAGTTTTACGATCAATTTCTGATTCTTAAAAGAGGGTTAGATCTGTTAGATCTTAAATCTGTTTCTTAAAGAGGGTTCCAAAATTGTATAAACATCGCATCCCGCCAAACCCGGGTCTACCCCTGCTCTCCAGGTATCTGCGTGACTCGCTACCCAATCGCGTTCACGTCTTTGTTCAACTATGATAGCGCTGAAAGGTGGTCTTAATAATAACCTATCTAACAGGGGAAAATTAACAAAAAATAAGAGAAACTCAAACAGCACAGAATTGCCCCTTTAGAGAGAAAACTCCTAACACAGCTACCCTTTGTGTAATTAAAACACCGGTGGTCTAACTAGTTCTAAGTTGTTTCTCAGCCTCGAAGAGCTCTAAGCCGACAGTAGGAGCTCTCTGCCTCAGCTCTTGCCAGACAAATTCCAAGGACTCTGATAATGTCAGCCTCACAGAAAAAAGAAAGAAGAAATAAAGACCACCTGCAACAACTTCGCCGCCGCTTCTGTTATCAGCCTGCCAAAGCAGAGAGAGAGAAAAGTCATTTTTTACCCTTTAAAAACACGGAGCCACTTCTCCTCCCGCCTGCCATTTTCGTTTCTTCCTCTGTGTACCACGGCCTCTCCCTTATCTGCCTCTGTCTTTCTTTCGCAGAAAAATAAACTTTGTACTTCTTTTCTATCCTAATCTTCACATCAGAATTCTTTTTCCACCCACCACGAGTACCTAGTAAATTCCTGCCCTTTCACATATCACAATCCTTACGTGGCTAGAAACTTCCTAACCTTCCTTCCTGCTTTATTTTTATCCATAGCACTTACTACCATCTTCAATATTAATGTTTACTTACTTATCTTATTTTCTGTCTCCTTCACTAGAATTTAAGCCCCATGAAGGCAGAGATTTGTATATATTTTTCCCCCAGCAATATCTCCAGTGCTCAGAGCAATACTTGGAGAATAATAAGTGCTCAGTAAGTTTCTGTTGAATGAATGAAGTGCTACTCTGGAATAAGGAGGCAAAAGAAGAGAATTTGTTTTTGCAGACACAAAAAGAAGGGCAGTAGAACCTTGGGAGAAGTACAAAGGTAGGAGAATAGTAAAGGCAGGTGGCTTTGCATTCCCCAAGGGCTCTAGGCCTGATTCCCACTGAAAAGAGTCCAGAGTTGGTGTTCAGTTTAGCTGGGCATGGTGGAACGCACCTGTAGTCCAATCTACTCGGGAGGCTGAGGCTGGAGGATTGCTCAAGCCTAGGAGTTTAAGGCTACAGTGAGCTATGATCAGGCCATTGTAGTCTAGCAATAGAATGGAAACAAAAATGTAAGAAAGGATGTCATTAGGTTTAAATAATAGGTTAGACTAGCCAAAGACAGCAAAATAACACTTGAGCTGGGATGTTCAGGAAAGATCAAAATAAACTTGGGGAATTGCCATGAACAGTGTAAGAGTATTCAAAACTCACTGATTATTCTGGAGCCAGGTGTCTTGGTGGTGGCAGGAAGCACAGGTACATCTTGCACAAGGGCCTGCCAAAGCCTGATATCCCTGTCAGCTGGCCTGGCCACCAAGAACCTGGATCTTTGAGAGGGTCACTGTCTGTCTAGGGCAGTTCTTTTGCCTTGGTCTCAAAGACCATTAAAACTTCGCTTGGAATATCCAGAGGACTTGAGAGATAGCACAGTAGTCAAGAAAGCAAGGTTTTAGACATTCTCTAAGGATTGAGGACGCTACTGCTAAAAATGCCATTGAGAATTAAGAGCAAATGATACATTTTATATGGCAATTTTATTAAGGGAATAAATACCTACAACTGTGTGGTACCCAAATTTGTTTAGTTATAGATTTTTAGAGGCATCCTGCAAAGCCTTATTCTAATTAAAGACCATTAGATTGAATTTCTTACTGTTTCTGGTCAAAACTAAGATGTCATACTCAGACTGATTTCTCCTAGAAAAGTTGCAAAGCAATTGTGACTGTATACATACCAAGTTGCTCATTGCTAGCAGAGGCTATTGATGTTTGAGGGAGTTATTATTTACCTATAATGTTCAGTGATACACTGTAATGCCAGTGTTCTAATTCAGCCAGAGCACAGAGAAATTCAGGCCTGGAGGGAAAGTGAACATGCTTTATTCAGGTCACAGGTGGCTGGTGAGCTAAGTTACCTAGCTAAGCTAGGTCCACCCTAGCTCCTGGAGGTTGGGAGCTAAGTTACACATCACAATCTGTAATCCACAATCCACAATCTGTACAGGGGAAAGGCCCTGTGCACCCTTATACCCAGGAGAACAAAAGTGGCAATATGCCAAGCAGCAGTTACATAAGTGTGACTTCACTGTACGCAGTGTGGCTATCTAGAGCCCAAACACTTTTTTTTTTTTTTTTTTTTGAGCCCAAACACTTTTATGTGTTCCTACACATCCTGTTGAATGGCAATATTTAATTAGACCATTAACTCAACATCCAGGTTAACTATTTCTCAGTTACATGGGGTGCTCTGTCCTTTTATCCGTTTGGCTCATTACAGATTCTCACAAGTGGTGGTACCGCTGTTGGGTGCTGGGCTCTTCTGTCTCCCCACCTAGTCTCCTGCTTACATGATTTCCAGTTCTTGCGAACATGAAAGAGTGTCAGGCTGGATAAAAATGATGGGAAATAAGGATTCTAAGCAATCTCCAATATTATCCCAGCCTGCCTTGTGATTCTGGGTGCCCAGAATTGGGGGTCCAAGGAAAAGGTTTAAGGACACATGACAAGATAATGGGAAAAGCTGGATACTGCCTTTGTTGACTCTGAGAATGCTTAGACCTGCAGAATTGCTCATTTGTTCAAGTACATTGTGGTCCATCTGTACCAAAAACATCTGTGCCGTAGTGGCCCTTCTGGGATCGCCCATCCTAGTCTTCTCTGTCCCCCAACCCTTTTCATGTGATTCTTCTTAGAACCTCTCTGACTCCTGGCCCTCTGATTGATTCCATGGGTTCATTTGATTCATTGGAGGCTAATATGAGGTACTCCCAATTCCACACTGCCCTGGAAGGGAGTAAGCAATAGATTGCCTATTTCCCTTCCTAGGCTGTGAACACTTGGAGGGACCTAAGTGGATGGAGGGACCTAAGGGACCTAAGTGAGGTCTAGAGACCTAGGCTGTGAGCACTTGGAGGGACCTAAGGGACCTAAGTGAGGTCTAGAGACCTCAGAGGATGGAGAGGGTGGAAATGAAGTCTGACCAGTCCCGGCTTGGCCTGAGACCTGCTCCTACCTTGACCTACACCATGAGAGACCAGTTCAACATAGAGGGATCTGTTTCAATATTGTGTCAGTATCCAATCAGGGAAACAGAACACTCTGCGTGAGTCTTTTAGTCAGAGTTCTCCAGAGAAACAGAACCAAATTATATATAGTATGTATAAATATATATGTGTGTAATGTATGTATCTATAGACATACACACAATATGTGTATATGTGTGTGTATATATGCTATATGTGTGTGTTTATATAAATCGAGAGAGAAAGAGAGAGAGATTGAGATTTTAAGGAATTGGCTCACACGGCTATGGACCTACAGAGCCTTGGCAAGCCCCAAATCTGCAGGGTCGCCTGGCAGGCTGGAGACTCTTAGGAAAGAGTGACAGTTTGAGTCCAGAGCGACTCGGCTGGCAGAATTCCCTCTTCCTGAGAAGTGTAGTCTTTTTCTATTAAGGCCTTTAAGTGATTGATGAAGTCCACTCACATTATGGAATAATCTGCTTTACACAAACTTCATCAAGGTCAGTTTAAATGGACCTTGAGTTTAAAACACCTTTACAAAAACATCTGGAATGTTTGACCAAATATCTGGACACTATAGCCTAACCACACTGACACATAAAATTAACCATGACGAGTCCACTCCTTGTCAACCTGGCACTCCTACTTAATCTCCAAATAAGGACAATAACAAGGTCTTACTTCCAGTGTGATATGACTGTCCTTCCTACACCTATATTCTGCTGCATTAACCGTCTCCCCAGAAGGGGATGCAAAGCCCTTAGGTGATGTTTACTCTCCTCTTTGATAGCCTAGAAAATAAATACTATGATGTAAATATTTAAATACTAGAAGATAAAGTAGTGTAACTTATGTTACATGATAAAGGGATAAGAAAGGGGAGGATATGTGCTATATAAACACCCCCCACACACAAACATACTCATAACAAAATAAGAAAGAAACACTCAACAGTCCTTGTTTTTATAACTGGTCACGTGGTCGTAGCTAGCGTTTATAATTTCCTTTTTTTACACCCCATTCCATAGCCTCTTTGCTCTCTGGAAGCATCTGAGTTGGTGGGGGTGACCCAAATCTTCAATCCTGATGGCTCAGGGCCATTAGCAGTCCTGCCTTGCAATTTCCCACTGACTTTAATCACAGGGCATGTTAAGGCTAAGAAATGCACTGAGGGACCTCCTGTATTCCAGATATAGTCCTCCTGACCTCCACTGTCATATTCAGTGTGTATGGTTTGGGCCTCACCCCTCCATACAAGCAGCCCTGTCTTGAAATCTTCTCATGTCCTGATTCCAGGTCATGCTCAGGGTGGTCTCTGAACATTTCTCATCCTGTTCCGGCAGGTTCCTATGCTCATTCATGCCCCCACATACCTGGGAGGGAGAGCTCAAACTAGAGTCACTGGGAGCTGCCCTTTGCCATCATTTTTTTAATGTATCCTTAAGCAGCAGCCTCTACCCTTGACCCTCTGCTTGTCATGAGGCCAAACTAACAGACATTTTAAGCTGAAAACAAATAGTTACACAGCTGAACTTTGCCTGTTCAATGATAAACACGCAAACTCCAGAACCCCTAATTATATTTTAACATTAGGTAGCTTTACTTTTATTGTGTGTGCGAATTTCCCTTCCTAGCTAGAGGCAAGCATTGAAAAAATACATAGAAAGCCTGGAAGAGGTGTCCAGGAGTGGACTATTACACTTCGTTAACTGAGAATTAAGAGGGCTTCAGGGTACCTGGCTGGTCACTTGGCTGGAGAGGATTGCGGCTGATTGTGCTGAGGGAGATTTGCAGGACCCACCCTTTAAGGTGAGAGCTATCAGCAGAAGGAAATGCTTGGAGCCTTGGGTAGGACCTGGTGGAAAGCCTGGCGTATGTACAGGAGGAGTGGATAGGCCTTTGGGAAGAGGTACTGGCAACCCCAAAACAGAGAGGCAGCAGCTTTTCAATTAGATTTCCTTTTAGAAATAGCAGACTCGGTGCTGGTAGCAATAAGCAGAAATGATATGTTATTCTTTGGGGAATAAAATTGGGAAAATAATTAACTAAAGTAAGCACATGGTTTTCTATCTTGTTTCTAAAAACAGCTTATGGTAAGATATTCGATATTCTTTGAAAAAATAGAAGTTCAGAGAATTAAGTCAGAGTTGGAGAATCTTGTCACATATTTTTGTCTTTCAAAGTTTACGTGGTTAGAACTTACAATTTTCCTACTTGAGGGCATCCACAGCTGACATCCTCTTTGTACTCACTGAAAGAAATTCCAGCTTCTGTTGGATTACCTGCACAACTGGTTATAAAAATTTTACACTCCAAATAGCCTTCTAAACTGGGATTTTTTTTTTTTTTTGATGTTTCCTCAAAGAAAGAACTGTAGGACAATTGGTAGTGTGTTTAAAATCTAATCATTGGAATAGGACAGAATTGGAAAGGATTTTTCCATGCTATGTCTTAGCCATATTGTCAAACATTATTCTGGATGTTTCTGTGAAGGCATTTTGAAATGAAGGGCAATTTAAACTGATGGGTGAAATCTGTCTCTGCAATTTCCTAGTCGTGTTGTTTTGCCCTTTCTAAACCTCAACTTCCTCAACTTCAAGATGGGGATACCCTTAGGTTACTTTTAGGAATGTCGTAAGATTAAGTCAAATAATTCGTAGAAGGCTTTTGAGGCAGTATCTGGTATAGGCCCTTCTGGAGTTACAAACATTTGACTCACATACATAGGCCTTGCACTTAGGAACAGAGGCTAATATAGGTAATAGGTAAATATACCTGTTCTGATTTACAGACAAATTCACTTAAGAACAAACCTATAGAACCTATCTCGTTTGTAACCAGGGGACTGCCTGTACATAGTGATCAGCCATGAATTTCTAAGTTGTAGTATTACTGGTATTAGGGATCCTGTGCTGATTTATCATTGCATTCTAAGAACACAGCGCAATCCCTGGAATATAGTAAGGGCACAATCAATGTGAATGAATACTACGGGTTGCTGCAGCTCTGCAGCTGGGGGTGGGGGGGATGGGCTGAAGTGAGACACAGTAGTGTTTTTATCTCTTTGTACTCTTCCCTCTCCAAAGATCTCAATGGCCTCAAAAGAACTTTGCTTAAGAACTGCCTCATTTCCCTTCTTGAAGGCAGTGACTGAGGGCTATTTTCCTTCCAAACCTAGTTTAGTAGTTTGCAGCAGCACCCTCTCAGTGTTAAGGAGAGGGCGTACTAGGTGCTGAAGACTCTGGCCCCAGGCCTTGTACCTGGGCCAAGAGGAACTGCTTCATACTGGGGGTAGGGGAGAGACTGAATCTTGCCACAGGCTGTGTCAGGAGAGACCTGGTTCCTCCTCTCTGCTTTACACAGCTCAGTCTCACAAATTGAACCTGAGGGTTTCTCCAGTTCCAAAGTCAACAGCCAGGTTTAAGGTTTAAGGTGGGGCTAAGACTGCCTTTGTCTGACTCTCAAAGTCCCAACCCTTCAGCTGGCCCTTCCTCCTGGGAGCCTCCTTTATTTTCCACTTTTCTCCCGAGAGAGTTTATTAGTGGCGCCCTTGAGGGCAGAGCAGTTGTAAAATAAAGTAGGAAGGCTAAACCAAATACATCAATTAACCCCTCCTGGGTAGGTTAGAAATGGTCTGGTGAGAATAAGATTTGAAAGGTAAGGTGAGATGCTTCTTTCAGGTTAACCACTGGTATTGGCTTAGTCTGGGCTCCCCCACTCAAAGCATGTAGTTTTTTTGAGGAACGGGTGTACAGATAGTTTACTTGGGGAATGAATCTGTTTTGCATGGTTAGAAATCCAACACAAGGCTTATTGCTCTGTACAAACAGATTATTCTTTTTTCACAATTCTTTTTTTAAATTTCATTTTACATTGTTTGGTGGTTACATTGTTTGTGTTTGTTGGGTAGTGTCTGACTTGCAATCGAGTCATTCACCCAGGAGGTGTGCCATATACCCCTACATTGTACCTGTTAGGTGAGAGCTTACCGAGTCCCATCTCTCCCTTCCCCCCTACATGAATTTGATTGGGTTTTTCTCTCATGTGGGCTTGTAGTTGTTCATCACTAGTTTTGAATTTGTATTGAGTACAGGGGGTGCTTGCTTGCTTTTCCATTATTTTTTTTTTCTTTTCAGGTTAATGTCAAAGGACAAACAACCAGGTCAAAATATTTGAATTTGTTAGGTAGAGTCCCTCTGGTAGTTATGTCCCACACCCAAAGGGTGCCAAACATCCCCACACTGTGACTGTTCAATGGGAGCACCTTTCCTCCCTCCCATCTTCCTCTCTCATTCCTCCTTATTCCCAACTTGAAATGATTTTTTTCTCCTATGTGGGAAAAAAAAGACATGTGTTAGATTGTCTACTGGCTTCATATCAGTATTGAGTACATTTGATAACTGCTTTGCTTTTCCCTTCTTGAGATACTTTAGTAAGGAAAACACTCTTTAACTCCATCCAGGTAAATCTCCGTCTTTTTTATGGCTGAATAGTATTCCATGGTATATGTACAATTTTTAAAAAGGGGTAGAAAAATAAGAACAATCTTTACAGGGAATACATTTGATAGACAAGGTACATTAACCACATAATAGATGAGTACCAACTTCACTCAGAATCCAATTTTAAAGTTCGATTGCTCAATTAGGATGGAAACAGGCTTCAATGGGTATAAAGTCTGATCAGAGTTTGTACCTTTCTAGGAGAGTCTCTGGAGAGACAGCTTGACTGATATAACTGAGATCCGTGAAGATAAGCTGGAGGGTGGCGCTGATGTTAGGGAGCAGGATTCAGAGACTGGCCTGGAGGTAGACAGAGTGGCCTTCCCACAGACTAAGCTCTCAAAGTATCTATCAGAATTTTGAGCTTATACTTGCTTTGGAATCTAGTAGTTGAAGTTAGTACCTTGCTTATGTGGTCTGATAAGGTGTGATGTAACATTCCTTCAGGGAGGGGGATTCGCAAACTATAAATGTTTAGAATCTTGTCGAAGCTACACAACAAAATCCCAATGAATCGTAGGAGCAGACTGGGAAGAGTCAAATAGGGAAGAAGGTAACCTGAAAGGCAGGTTAGAGTATGTTATTGAGTTCATCAAGTTGATTAGCATCATGAACAAATAGCATGCTATTTTAGGGGAGCTGTACAGAGTGTACCTCAGAATTGCCCACTGCAAGAATGGAAGAACAGAGTATTTTTCCACCAGTTTCCACCAGCTTGGTCAAAAGTTGTCCCATGAGTTGTTAGTTCCTTTGCACTTTCAGGTATCCTAGTGTCAAAATGGACAGTGAGTTCCTACTAGGGTCCTAGTTGCAGTGACAGAGAAACAGGGAGATCCCAGGTATAGCTGAGGCCAAGTGCTCTCAGGTTACATCTGTATGCAGCAGGCTGCCACAGCAATCGTGGTGTGGGATGTGAGGCCAGCCTCTGGACGTGACTGTAATACCTTGGAGAGATCAAATATCCTTTCTTTGTATTCTGTAAACATCATAGAACTATAATTTCATTTAATTCTCAGTCCAAAGTCAGGATCTATGATTTTCCTAGGTGGAAAGTTTAATTCTTCCTTTAACTGCTTTTCTAGCAATGCATAATCCTCAAAGTGTGTCCTGGTTGATTTATTGTCATGCCTGTGGTCCTGAAACACGGTTCCTGAAGCAAATACTCTGGCTTGAGTTTGTCTGAGAAATGAGTACACAAAACCAAGTGCATCCTCCCTTCGTGATTCTCCTGGTTTTCAAGACTTTATGTGCCAGGAGCGGAGGACAAAGAAGACACAGCTTCAGTCCTCAAGAAGTTCATGGAATGGAGCTAACAGGTTTCTTTGCCTCACCAGGCAATAATTCTACCCTGTTTTCATCTGCCTGGCTCCTTTCTATTCAGTCCTTTTCTGTAATTTACCTAAACATAGATCTGCCTTTCCTCTGCTTTGATTTATCTTCTCTCCTCAGCCCGTTTCTCATCCTGAAAACTGTGGTTTGTTGTGGGTAGGTGCGTTGGCAGGGGAGCCTGATCTGTGGTTGATTGCCCTCCGAGTGTTTCACTGTTGAAATTCTGGGTAGCTCTGCTATTCTTAAATTATCCTAGGAATAAGTCTTTAAATAAATTCCATCTGATCAAAAGAAATCTAAAAACCAAAAACCTACCCACCCTGAAAAATTCTAAAGACTGTAAACACACACAGGACCTCATCTCACCAGGGTTTTCCTCACTTTTCTTCTCTTCCTCCCTGCAGTACCCGGGGTTGAAACCTTTCCGCACCCTCCGCCTTCCCGCCCAGCTGTCCCCGGGTTCGGGAGGGAGATGGCGGTGGAGTAGATGTGTGCACGGTTTAGGGTCGGGGAAGGTCGGGCAAGAGCGGGTTAATCCCCGGCTGGATGCCTGGCCAGACCGAGGACCTCCGCGGGAGGAGGGCCGGGCCTTTTGGGGGCCTGAAGGCAAAGTGGGCGGCGCAGGAGCACTCTCCGCCTCTGCTACACCATCGTCACGCCCAGCCGCAGCCCGAACGTGCACACCCGGAGTGCGAAGGGGCTTCCAGGCGGTGGAGGCAGAAGGCCGCAGGACAGCCGTTACAGGAGTTTCGAGAAGGAAACCGCGGCAGCGCCCCCACCCGGTCTGCAACGCCAGCAGCGCAGCGGAGCCCCCCTGCCCGTTTGGCTTTGGTAAGAGAGGAGGGGTCCTCATCACTGCAACTCGGAGGCGAAGGCCCAGCGCCCTGTGCTGATTTGCTTTGGTCTGGCGCGGCCATTCAGCCCAGTAACCGGGATACGGACGGAGAAGGGGCATTGCGCCCTATAGGCCGAGCCCTGTGGCTCCCGCGAGATAAAGAATGGAAGATGGACCGATTTCGCCCGGATCTGTCCCAGTGCCAGGTGGTCCTCATCAGCTGCCCTCCTGGTTCCTCTGTCCGCATCTCCGGCAGCATGGAGACATTATTCGTTTATTCTTCCTCCAACAGGAGGAAGCCCTGGGTTAAACACGCGGACCTGTGGCTCTTCGGCCAGCGCATTTTACAGACGGGGACCTAGGCCCCCAGGATAGGAAGGGACCGGCCAAGGTCACGTCGTAGTCTAAGGCTAGGACCGAAGCCAGTAGTCCTGCCTTCCAGCCCCTGGCTCTAGGAACTTCTCCCTTCCCGAACGCATCTCCCTGGTTCTGACTGCGTTCCTCCCAATCCTCCTGCGTCCTTCACGAGGCTCTGTTCTCGGGGGCTTGGGGAATGCTTCCTTCCCGCCCGCTTCTCTGTAAGGAGGGATTCGGAGCAGCGGTCAGGCCGCCAATCCGGATCTCTGAATTCTACTCGAGCTGGCGATCACTAAAAGAAGGAGTGGGTCACAGGGAGAGGAGCTGGCCAGGTGGAGGGGCTGCAGGGCGCCCGGGGAGGCTGGAGTAGCCCTGGGGCCGGGTCAGGCCGGTAGAACCACGTGGACAGTCAAGGAGGTTCACTGGAGCGATGAAAATCTGGCTTTGTCTGGGCGGTGGCGCCTCACCCAATGGGCAGCGCGGCCCTAGCCAAGCCCCTTTGACTCCCCGCCTTGGGCGGGCAATTAGGGACGGCGGCGCTGGGATTGGCTGCGCTGCCCTTGGCGCGGAGCGAGGCGGCGCCTGCGCGTCTCCGGCGTCCCCGCGTTCCGCCTTCGTGCTGTAGATTGCCGCAGAGCCTGTGGACTAGGTATCCTGAAGCGGTTTGGGGAGGCTCGTTTCGCGTTGAGTGTGCGCTTCAGGACTGCGCCCAGCTAGAGGAGGGTTTGGCCCTGCGCTGGGGGTAGAATTCTGCGCGAGCTTTTCCATCCAGTGAGCCAAAACCTATTCATAGTCAGGTGATCCAGAGTCACCCAGCAGTTCATACTTCGAGGGGTTGCAAAGGCTTGTATTTCATTACAGAAGGCTGCGGCCAAGATCCGCGTGACACAGCAAGTGCCCTTCACCAGACCTGTTGGGGCCCCATCCTTCACAGAACATATATACCTCTGGCAGGCAAAGAAAGCTGACCTTTGAAATTTGTGTGGCTTTCATACTCACTCAATACACCTGTGTCCACTTTCTGCCAGGTGCCGGGTAGGCATTTTGAGGAGCCAGAAGACTCAGTCAACTTGTGGGTCCTGTCTGTGGGGTGTTCACAGTTTGGCTGGGGATTGGTGGTTGACTGGGAGCTTGTTAATGGTTACCAACAGAAATTCCTCAAATACTATCCTGACTATGAATGGTCAGGATATTACCGAAGCACTAAAGGAAGTAGATTGGGCAAAAGACTGATTTTTTTTTTTTTTAAGGTAGCTTACAGTAGATGTTATTTGAACCAGCTAGGACTTGGTCAGAAGAAGACAGATTTGGTGTAGGAGGAGCAATGAGTGGAAATAGTATAGGGCTGGTTGGGAGGAGGGGGGATTGCAGCACATGGTTTAATAAAAGTAGATAAGAAAAATATAGTTGGAGATATGATTTAGAGGGGCTAGGTGAAGACTAGGATCCCCAACTTGTGTACTCTGATTTGAAATGTGATAAGAACTTGTGTATAGAAAGGCTCCTAAATTCATCAATGATACTAATGTCAATTTTGGTTTTTTTTTTTAACCTCTCTGCTAGCAATCTTTGAAATGTCTTTGATTCTTTCTTCTTTTACATCCCATGTTCAATCTGTTGGGAAATAGTGGTCAGCTTTACCTTCAAAATAAAGTCAGAGTCTGGCCAATTCTGATCAGAGCCTCCATAGTTTCTACCAGGGCTGGCAGCCTTTTTATACATTTCTAAGGAGCAACCGTTTCACATTTCACTGGAGTTGTGCAGTGCACAACATGCGTAGCTGTACATTGTAGTCTGGATTATATCCAGAGCTTCTAACTGGTCTCCCTGCTTCTGCTCTTGTCCATCCTTGATCTATTATTAACCCAGTGAAAGTTATTAAAATATAAATCTGCTCATGGAACTCCTATGCTTAAAATTTCTGATTTATTCAAATAGTATGTGTCTGTTGTGTGCAGGTCACTCATCTATGTGTTAGAGATACAGCAGTGCACAAAACAAAAATTTTTGTTCTCAGAGTTTGCATTTTAATGGGACTGAAAGACAAAAAACAAGATAAAATACATACAATATGTAGAATGTTACGATGTGGTAAGTGCTAAAGAGGAAAATAAACATGAAAGCAGAGAAAGGAGTTAGAAAAGGCCAGGGTGGGGATAGAATTGATGGGTGGCCAGGGGATGGACGTCTTACTGAGTAAACCTTTGCTTGGAGTACTGAAATGAGGGAATGAGCCCTGCGGTTATATTTGGAGAAGAGTCAGAGCAAAATCCCTGAGCTGGCCTGCTGTATCCCCAGGACAGCAAAAAAGCCACTGCGACTGAAGCACAGTAAACAAGAGCGTGATGTGGTCAGAGAGGTAAGGGGGACCTAGAACATGCAGGGTCTTGTAGTCAGTCTTTAAAGATTTTGGCTTTTACTCTGATACGTTTGATGCAACAGTGACATGGTCTGATTTATGTTTCACAGGATCGTGCAGGCTGTGTTGAGCAAAATCTGAAGGGAAACCATGGTGGAATCAGGGAGTCTAGGTGGGAGGCTATTGCAGTGATGCAGGCAAGAAAGGATGAAGCTTGGATGAAGATGGTAGGTAGCAAAGGATCTTACATTGTGAGGGCAGCAGTGGCACTAGGATGTGCTGATAGCTGAGCTGTGAAGTGTGCACCAAAGAGAGGAGTCAAGAATGGGAAGGATTTAGAAGAACAGATTTTCTGGGCAGTATCTCAAGCTCAGTTTTGGACAGGTTAAATTTGAGATACCTATTAAACATTCAAGTGGAGATGGGCAGTTGTATACATAAATCTGGAGTACAGGGAGAAGGCTGGTTTGGAGATAAGCATTTGGGAGTTGGCAGCATGTCAATCATATTTAAAATCATGAGTGCTCACCATGGTGGTAAGAACACACCAAGACCAGAGTCCCAAGTCTCCATCCTTTGGTGGTCTGACTTGAATGTGGTAGGCAAGCCCGTTTCTCCTAAGGATAGAATATCTGCTTGATCTGCTAGGTAATTGTAACTATGGCAGTTTGGACAACTCTGGTAACTCTTTTGGGGAAGGGCAGATGACAAGTGGAAAGGGGAGCACGTACTCCTCCTGCCATTTCCAAGGTCTACACTGAGGCATTCTTAGAACATGTTCTGTGGAAAGAACATCCTTTCTGTTTTAGTCAATACATTTTAGCTTCAAGTAACAGAATCTTTAACCTCACTTCAGTAACAGAGAATAAAGACACAGCATGCCTTACGGAGCTGGAAGACAGGAGGGCAGCTGCTGCTGTTGCTTCTCCCTGCCTCTCTACCTTCTCTATTGCGCTGTCTCTCTCTCCCCTTCTCTCTTCCTCTCCCTCTCTCTCCAGGGTCCTCCTGAAGCCCTGGTTTCCATTCTTTCACAGTGCCAGGGGACAGAATGATGACTTCATCTTGGGTCTGGTGTCTCTCTCTGGCCCAGTCCTCCATGGCCAAGGGAGCAGTCTCTTGGTCTGGCTACAGGTGCAGACAGGCCAAATCTATGGGGGAGGGACAGGTCTGAGAGGCAAGGGGGGTAGGTAAGCAAGACAGACCTCCAAAAAATGACCACTGCAGAGAGTGTGATGTGTTAACCGAGGAAAACTGGCCATCACCCAATTCTAATCCGAAGCCTATATTATTTCTCCAGCTAGTCAAGCTGTCTGCATTAGTTGCACCTTTGCTTAACTGGGCTATGTGGTTAAATCCTTGGTTTTTATGGAAGACTGCTGTGAAACAAGCTATGTCACCTCTGCATTTATGATAAAGCGGTGATAAGAACATTGACTACTATATCACTTAATGTTCCTATATAATTCTTTTAGACTTTTGTTCCAGATAGTTATATCTCAAAGGAATGGTAGGTGATTTTCAGAATAAGGATTTAAAACTTGGCAGGTTTCCCTTTTGCATGACCTCAAAGATGATCCCATTAACTGCCTTAACTGCCCTGTTATCATAGCTGAGCTGGGGTGGAACTTTCAAGCAAGACTATAGTAAATGATCAGAGGGGAAATGGCCACCAGATAATATCCTTCTGTCTGGTTAGGGATTTCAAAACTCAAATGCCAGGCAATTAACAGAGGCAAAGTGTATTGAGTTCCAGCATAACTTAACTGCCTAGTTACATTAAAACCTTAGGCTGGCCAAACAAATTATCCAAGTAGAACATATTGGAGGCAGGCTGCCAGCTGTCACTTTGTTACTTGATACAGAAGCTTACTGGTCTTAAGCCCTTCAGTGTGGGTCCCTGCCTAAACCTAGTTTGCCCTCCTCTGTGGAACGAGATCCCCGCCCCCCCAACTTGGTAGTGCCAATGGCCCTTCTAGACTTTATGTCCAGAAACACAGGAGTCCTCTTTCCTGTGTAAGGCCTGCCTCCGTGTTCCTTCTTCCTGTGGATGCCCTGCCACCTCTGAGAATGTCAGCACTGGGAATGTCTGCCTTTTTTAGGGTAGATCCTGCTGCCACCCACAGGACAGCAATCAGCTATGTCTTCCGCAAGGTAATCATGTAGAATGCAACAAGGTGAGCCCAGCATTGGGACAAAGATGCACACACATTTTTATTTGTTATTTTTTGGGGGGGGGGAGTCTCAAGGGTTATACACAGGGCAGGGGGAGGTTTATGGATTATATATGGGGGGAGTTTCATGGGTTATACATGAGTTATGCATTGACAATGAAGAGGGGATAGCCTTGAGAGGAGAACCACATGTTCCTAGCATTAGAAAAATTTTTCCAAGGTTACAGATTGACATATGAAATTACAGATTGTTCTATTTTGTGACAGTATCATGGAGTTCAGTTCCTGGGAATCAAAACCCTTGTGCCCAGTCACCCTGAGACAGTACTTGCATTTCAAGGCTAAGGAGACTTTCTCCCACCCTTGGGTCCTCTGCTTTCTCCTTACAGCTCCCGCCTCACACAAACACTTCTGTTCCCACACCAAAAGGCAAATGAGTAGCGTTTCGTGTTTGAGAACTTCTTGTTGACAGAGAATAAAGCTCAGCACATGGCAAAGGCAAACAAAGACCCCAAAGAGTCCTTGGGAGTCCTAGTGCCTATAGTGTGTGTTTCAAAAACTTAAAAAAGAAGAAAAAGAACTCTAAATTTCCATAATTCTACATGTAAGAGACTACACAGTGAATAGTGTGTTGTTCAAGGGACAAAGTTTTTTTTTTTAAGGCTTGTAGTTTTTTTTTTTTAATTGTTGAGGATTCATTGAAGGTACAAGAAATCATATTACACTGATTGCCTTTGTTGGGTAAAGTCCGTCTTACAATCATGTTTTGCCCCCAAAAGGTGTGGCACACACCAAGACCCCACCATCCTCGCTCCTTCCCTCTCTCTGCTCTTCCTTTCCCCACCCCTCCCTCATTCTTTCTCTCTCTGCTCTCCCCTTCCCTCACCTCCACCATGTCATTAATTGTCATTAATTGTCCTCATATCAAAATAGAGTACATGGGATTCATGCTTCTCCATTCTTGTGATGCTTTACTAAGAATAATGTGTTCCACTTCCATCCAGGTAAAGGCTGTAAAGACTGTAAAGTTTCCATTTTTTTAATGGCTAAATAGTATTCCATAGTGTACATATACCAGAGCTTGTTAATCCATTCCTAGGTTGGTGGGCATTTAGGCTGTTTCCACATTTT
This sequence comes from Arctocebus calabarensis, assembly GCA_963573935.1. Taxonomy (NCBI): domain Eukaryota; kingdom Metazoa; phylum Chordata; class Mammalia; order Primates; family Lorisidae; genus Arctocebus; species Arctocebus calabarensis. The sequence continues at coordinate 540 of CAUYON010011793.1, read as the reverse complement.
GGCGATTGTAAATTGAGCTGCAATAAACAGCCTAGTGCAAGTGTCCTTATGATAAAAGGATTTTTTTCCTTCTGAGTAGATGCCCAGTAATGGGATTGCAGGATCAAATGGGAGGTCTAGCTTGAGTTCATTGACAGCTCTTCATACTTCCTTCCAAAAAGGTTGTATCAGTTTGCAGTCCCACCAGCAGTGTAAAAGTGTTCCCTTCTTTACACATCTACGCCAGCATCTGCAGTTTTAAGAGTTTGTGATTTGGGCCATTCTCACTGGGGTTAGATGGTATCTCAGGGTGGTTTTGATTTGCATTTCTCTAATAAGTAGGGATGATGAGCATTTTTTCATATGTTTGTTAGTCATTCGTCTGCTTTAGAGAAGATTCTATTCATGTCTCTTGCCCATTGATATATGGGATTGTTGGCTTTTTTCATGTGGATTAATTTGAGTTCTCCATAGATCCTAGTTATCAAGCTTTTGTCTGATTCAAAATATGCAAATATCCTTTCCCATTGTGTAGGTTGTCTATTTGCTTTGGTTGTTGTC
>CAUYON010011792.1:0-12001 GCA_963573935.1 Arctocebus calabarensis | reverse complement strand
TCCATAGTGTACATATACCATAGCTTGTTAATCCATTCCTGGATTGGTGGGCATTTAGGTTGTTTCCACATTTTGGTGATCGTAAATTGAGCTGCAATAAACAGTCTAGTGCAAGTGTCCTTATGATAAAAGGATTTTTTTCCTTCTGAGTAGATGCCTAGTAATGGGATTGCAGGATCAAATGTGAGGTCTAGCTTGAGTTCTTTGAGAGTTCTCCACACTTCCTTCCAAAAAGGTTGTATCAGTTTGCAGTCCCACCAGCAGTGTAAAAGTGTTCCCTTCTCTCCACATCCACGCCAGCATCTGCACTTTTGAGATTTTGTGATGTGGGCCATTCTCACTGGAGTTAGATGGAACACTTCTCGTATTTCATTGTGTACTTGACTCCCGAAGTGTACAGACAGGGAGGACAGATGCCCCACATTAGGTAGGAAGGCTGTTACTTCTCGTATTTCATTGTGTACTTTACTCCCAGGCACTGTCTCAGGATTGGCACGTGTGGGGGCTCAGAGAACATTGTCCAGCAGTGAACCCAGTTGCCCAACTTAAAATTTGTCTCTAGTGTTTAAGGAAGCACTGACTACTCAAACTTGTTTAGCAACTAAGAAAGGGAATTTTAAGGGCCTTTTCGATTGTTTGTTTTGAGCATAGCCAATGGAATGATTTTGAATATCCGTTCTAGTTCCGGCACGTTTTTTTAACCAATAAGAGCCAGGAGTTTAAATTTCCCTCCCCAGGCTTTTTGAAAGACTCTTGCAATTTAAGTCAAGGCACTAAAACCCATTTGGTATTTGAGAAGGAAAAGCAAATCATTCATTTAAAATTGAATCTTTGTTATAGTTTGACTTCATCAGTTTATTCATTCATTCAAGAGATTTCTATTAAACACACACGGGCTATGTTCTGGTCCTCAGATAGCAATTAGGAAGACAAAGTCCCTGCATGTAAGACGGAGTTTACCTTTTAATAGGGAGACTCAGGCATGATTGGGTTACAGGAATTGGATATTTTTGTACAGTCATCAGGGAAGAGCTCTCATAAAGTAACTCAAAAGAAGTGAGGGATGAGTTAGTAGGTCAGTCAGCAGTGATTGCACAGAGGTTAACACTCAGATTATTCATTTATCACCACAGAAGAGGGATTATAATCTAAGATCAAATGTGTGCTAATATCCCAGTGTTTTATTTACTTTATACCGACTTTGTCTATAATGAGAGGAACACTAAGATGGTTCTGAGGACTCAGTGATGCAGAGTTAGCACTGATGCTGCCCCTTCTCCCACTGCTGCTGTGGCTGCTGACTCTTCTAACACAGCAGACACACGTCCCTGTATTTTTGAGGCTTGACTAAATTTACAGATTGCAACGTTTACAGCAATTGATAACTTTGCTTTTATGATTTCTAAAGATGTAAACTGCTTATGTTATGCCAAATACTGCTTAAGGGTTAAATGTTAATGAAAACACAGCTACTCTCTTTATGTGTGTTACACTTCCCAGAAAATGGTCAGGAGGAAATCCTACCTGTTCAGTATAGAAAGATCGTGCAGGATGTCTTTTTAGTCCTTACCTCTGGTTCACGGCGTTAAATATCACCTACAGATAACCCTTCCTGGCAGTATTACCCCGGGACACTGGAATAGATGAGCAGCAGCCTCTCCATTCCTTGTCTAAAAGGTCTCGGAGGATGCTGAGCAGGCCAGGTAAAACTCGGTACCATCCTGTGTTCTGGGGAGAGGTTGAGAATGGAACTTTAATCCCTGGAACCTACTGTTTATTATTATTTTTTAACTATATAATTGCCTTAGGAAAAAATGTCCCAGGGCATTGTGGAAGCTTCTTGCTTCTGGGCTAGTCTAGGTTAGAATGTTCTTGGCATGATTGCTAGCTATTTCTCAAGTCTGTACCATACAACACAATTAAGGCAAAACTATTTCATACAGATGCAAAATAACATGTTGAAAGATACTGACTAGGATTACGCAAGATTCCCAAGTATTAAGCAAGGAGCTGAACGTTTCTGGCCCATTACAGGCTGTCTCGTAGGATGATGGGGTTTTCTCTTTATCTTTGGAATGACTGAAGAGTGTTTACAAGAGAGAAAGAGAAGGAGAAGATAGAATTGGGCATTGCCATGAGCTCTTGAGCTTCCCCTAGAAACTACAGTGTCTCCATGGAAGATCTGTAGAAGAGTTCCATTATTTCTCAAAGCAATCATAGCAAATCTGCCTTAGATTGCTGTAGGTATACCTGTAGGGCTTGTCTATTTGAAGGGCATTAAATTGACTTTTGCCTTTCTTGCTCTACAATGAGCACTTAATTATTTTCAGGTCTGCCCCTGAGTAGATATCTGACCTTAAGCGAGTCACTTAACCTGTCTGGGCCTCACCTTTCTCATCCGATGAATGAGAATGAGGTTAGAGATTCTATTACGTTCTTTTAAAAAATAGCATCTTTGGTTTCTTTCGTTGTGTGCATGAGAGAAGGAGGTTAGGTAGAATGTTAATAGATCATAACACTAAGAAAATTTGCACACTTAGCTATTTTGTGACTTATAAGACAGGCCTTAAACATTTTCCCCAAGTTTTTATTTAAGGGGAGTTAATTGGGCCTCAGAATGAAGTTAGGTAATTTTTAAAAATTTTTTTTGCCGTCCACAAGAACTAGAATTAATTACAAAAGGAAAAAATAGTAGTAACTAAACCAAGCGATCAAAGTTAACATCAGTAGTAACAGGACAGTTAGATATCAGGTGTCTCTTGCTATAATGCTCTGGGAAGGACACACCACCCCTTGATGGTATTCCAGTCTCCAAAGTGCAGAATTTGAATCTAACCATGAGCAAACATCAGACAAACCCAATTCAAAAGACTTTCTGCAAAATAATTGGTTTATGCTCTTTAAAAATACCACAATTATTAAAGACAAAGAAAGAATGAGGAACTGTTTCAGATTCACAGAAACCAAACAGGTATGATAAATACCCATAACATATGACCTTAGATTAACTTTATATGTATATATAAATGTACATACACGTATGTATACATATGTATGTATAGTACCACTTTTTGTGTATGAAATATGTTATAAATGTTGCTATAAAGGACACGAGTGAGACAGTCAGAAAATTTTAAATAAATTCTCTAGATCAAATAATGGTACTCTCTCATTGTAGGTTTCTGTTTGTGGTAAATTATACTGTGGTTATATAAGAAAAGAGAATACCTCTGTTTTCAGGAAACACACACTGAAGTATTTGTCACTAAAGGGGATTGTGTCTGCAATTTATTCTCAAATGCCTCTGAACAAAAACCGCAGATTAATAAAGCAGACATCATAAAATGTTAACACTGAGGAGTTCTAATGAAAAGTGTATGGGAATTTTTTGTGCCATTCTAGCTACTTTTAATTCTGAAATGTTTCAGAATAAAAAGTGATAAAACGTGCATACCCATTTGGTTTCTGGCTGTGCCTAAAGAATTAGGAGAAAGTGGTAGCATCCTCCAGGCATCCGGGGGTGTGGTCCACGGATTTCAAAGCATGCACAGGATTCGTGTGTGCTGAGTAAATCATCTTTGAAGCCATGTGTCCCTTACCTGTGACCTTGTTGTGTGTGCTTATTTATTCAGCAAACATTTTTTCAACCCTTTACCATATGCCAAGCCTTGTGCACTGTCCTAATAGTGACTAAGAGACAATCTGATGGATGGGAGTGGATAAAAAAAATACCATAATCAATAATCACAAATTTTAATAAGCCTTATGAAGCCAAAGCTCAAGTGGCTTGCCAGGAAGGCCCCTTTACCCTGTGGGGTCAGAGAACTTTTTGAAGAAGTGACATTCAGGCCAACGTTAAAGGGTATATGAGAGCTGGCAGGGCATGGAGTGGTGGACAGTAGAGAAACTGCAGTGAAGAGGTTGCTGGTGTGAGACCCTTGAGCAACAAAGATGTAGTGTGTTTAACGAACTAAGAAAGTCAGTGTGTTTGGAGCATACTGAGTGGGTCCAGGTATTTGCAGTGGGGATAGACTGAAGCTTTATGTGCAGAAAATAAGACGAACTGATTTATATTGCTTTAATAGATCTATGAGCACTCTGAGAGGAGTGGCTTGGATGGAGGCCTGCGCAGAAAGAAGAATAATTAGGAAACTATTGTAAATGTCCCTGAGAAGGATGAGGGTAGTTTAGACAAGAGATGAATAGTGACAGTGGAGGAGGATAGTGGCCAGATCTGATCATATTTTAAAGATTGAGTAGATTGGATAAAGTTGAGATAGAAGTAACTCAAGTATGGTGCATAAGTGTGTGACTTAGACAGCTGGAAAGTGTTTGTGAAACCATTGACTGGGGAACAGAAGAGAGAGAACAGGTTCAGAAGAGAAGGTGATTAATTCTGTTTTGCACAGTGTTTTCAGCACCTGTGGATACTTAATGGTTCAGTGAGCTGTTGGCACCAAGGAGAGTGGTCTGAGTTGAATCATTAACACGTCATTTCATAGTTCATACAAAGTATACTCATTTGAGAATTACAGTTGTTCATTTGTAGGTTTAATTTCTTCTGGTAGATTGTTCCCGGGAGCCCTAGGAACCAGGATTCCTTGTTTTTCATTCTCAATTGCATGAAATAGATACTCAGAAAGGACTAAATAAATGAAGTCAAAAGCTAACATGCGTGTGAGACATAGCAGGTGTCAGAGCGCTAAGCTGATACTGAACAAAGCATGGAAAGATGGACAGGTAGGAAAACAGAATGTAGATCGTGTTCCTTTCGTTGTGGTGACAGATATTGTAGCCCTGGGTCATTGGATCATGAAAATAACCTTGCAGGAAGAAGAAGAAAGCAGAGCAGAGCCTGGCTGGCCTCTCCCAGGTGTGGCCCCATTCCTTCTGCCCATGCGTTCCCATTATTCTATTAGCCATCTGAAGGCTTAGGGTTCATCTTTAGTCAGAAGCAGGGACTTGGAGACATTTGTGTCATGTTTGTTTAAATCAGTATAACGTAATGAAGTTCTCTTATTCCTAATCATTCCTGGAGCCGCCTAATATTTCATGAAGTGCTATTTATCAGTGATCTTCCAGATAATAGAGGATGGTGTTTATTGTGTCCTTCATGCAGGCTCCTCAGACATCCACTAGTTTCTCCCCTCTTGTCCTTCTAAGTCAGCATACCCATATTTATCTGCCCTTATTTTCTGATCTCATCTTATCCTCTGTCTTCTCTCATCTTCTCCTTGATTATTTAGCATTTGGGTTTGATAATGATCTACTTGTATTCTGATAACTTAAATATTTGTTTTGATCCCATTGTGGTAGTTTCTTAGAACTGCTGTAAAATAACCATAAACTAGGTGGCTTAACACAACAGGAATTTTCTTCCTTTCGTGGGATACCTTGCTAAGAAGAATATTTTCCACCGCCATCCATGTAAACATGAAAGAGGTATAGTCTTCATCTTTTTTTATGGCCACATAATATAATATTCCATGGTGTACAAATACCAGAATTTATTAATCCATTCATGTGTCAATGGGCACTTGGGTTTTTTCCATGACTTAGCAATTACGAATTGGGCTGCCATAAACATTCTGGTACAAATATCTTCATTATAATGCGATTTTTGGTCTTCTGGATATATACCTAGTAGAGGAATTATAGGATCGATGGTCTATTTTTATATCTCTAAGTATTCTTCAAACATCTTTCCAAATGGACCATGTTAGTTGACATTCCCACCAGCAGTGTAGAAGTGTTCCCTTTTCTCCACATCTGCACCAGCATTTCTGGTTTGGGGATTTTGTGATGTGGGCTAGTCTTACTGGAGTTAGATGATATCTCAAAGTAGTTTTGATTTGCATTTCTCTGATGGTTAAGGATGATGAGCATTGTTTCATGTGTCTGTAGGCCGTGCACCTGTCTTCTTCAGAGAAGTTTCTCTTCTAGTCCTTTGCCCAGCCTGTGGGGTTGGAGAGGTGGAGGGTGGGTGATGGGTGGGTCCACACCTAGGGTGCATCTTAGAAGGGTGCAGGTGAAGTTTACTAAATGTAGAGTATAAGGGTTTGAACAAAATAACTAAGAAAATGCCATGAAGGCTAAGTTAACCAGTTTGGTGAAAGTATTTCAGACTGTATATGAAACCAACACATTGTACCCTATGATTGCATTATTGTACACAGCTATGATTTAATACATAAAATAAAATGAATTAACAGGAATTTACTCTCTCACAGTTCTAGAAGCCAGAAATCCAAAAATTAAGGTGTTGGCAGGGTTGATTCCTTCTGGAGACTCTGAGGGGGAATCCCATACCTCTGTCCTAGCTTCTGCTGGCAATCTGCCCTCAGTCTGTAGGGGCATCAGTTCAGTCTCAGCCTGGACTTCATGTCACCTTCTCTGCTGGGCATCATCTCCTTCTCTCTAATAAAGACACTTGTCATTGGATTTAGGGCCCACCCTAATACTGGATGATCTCATTTTGAGAGCCTTAATGTCATTACATCTGCAAAGATATGTATTTCAAATAAAGTCACATTCACATGTCCTGGGTAAAATGTATCTTTTTAGTGGGCCACCATTCAACTCACTACGAACTTATCCTATTAATTTTAAATGTTTGCCTAAATCTCCCCATCTTTATTCTAACGTTTCTCTTTGCATTGTTTACAACTTGGAGTTACAAGAGGACAGTATATTCTTAGTGCGGCCAGGTAGCCAGTGGATAGGAGTTATAAGAGAAACATTACCTTCATACAATGATGGTCATCAATGGATCACAGCCTTCCCACAGTGAAATGCAATGTCTACCAAGGAGAAAGCACTTCTAGTCAATGAAGGTTTCCAAGCAATAACTACATAGCCATTTGTCTGAAACACGGCATTAATTATGTGATATGGAATAAGAGAACTCAAGAATTCTGTTTGATTGTCAATAATTAATTAACAGGGCACTATAGTCTTCAAACTCCTTTTATATACTAGATAAACATCTCCATGGAGTGTTTCATGAGCCCCCAGCCTTGTAAGAAGTACCATGACAAGATTTCCTTTGTCCAACACATGAACATAAGAAATGCTGCATGTACGATAGATTCCCTTCTAGGAGAATGACATAGAACTAGAGTTCCTCCACTTTATTTCATGATGCAACACTGTCTCATAGTGTTTAATGCTTATGCTATAAGATGTAAAAGAGTTAAAAAGTACTTGGAATAATGTCTTGCACCTGGGAAGTGCTGTACGTTTTTGCTCCTCTTGTTGTAAAGCTGTTCCTGCTACCACTTCCAGAACCATTACCCACTGTGGAATGTCACGTTAGCCTCGCCTGCCAGTTGTTCATGTATTTACGAAATCCTTCTCCTTTCTCGTGGTGCTTTGGTTTCCCTTCCATTTCTTAGGTCCTGCTTTGCTCTCTAAGTACTCACATCAGTCCGTGGGCCAAGTTAGTTATAAGACATTGATGGTGTTTTTATATTCTTCCCCTCAGTATGCTGATGAGCCCACTGGATTTATAGTTCTTGGGCAACTGGTCAACTGCAGCTGCGCAGCTTCATTAGTGGGTCAAGCTGGGCTTTTCCTTTTCATTTACTTACTTCAAGAGCTTTATTGGTTTTTATAAGGCATTTTTATCCTGAGCCTGATGGCTTTAAACATTAGTAACCTAGATCCAGAATCCCTTCAGAATATCGCATACCAATATAAATTCCATAAATTCAGATAACCTCAAAGCCATCTTTTTAATGTTTTAAGCACAAAACAGTATTCAAATTCTTAGAGTTTTTCATCTTTTATATTATCCTTCAATATTTCAATTTTGTGTCATATATTCTTATATTCTAAATTAAAAACTGGTTTCAAGGCAGTTAATACATTCCCTAATTAACTAGAGTGCCCGCATATGGGAAGCCTTGATCCAAAGATTTGGTTTTCCTAGTCTCTCTTGCTTGGAGAACAAATAGAAATTTACCTAAATTGAAAGAAAAGCCCTTTTTTCTTCCTAAGACTTCTACCACCTTCTTAGTTGTCAAGATCAATGCTGAGATGTCTCTTTTTTTTTTCCCCCTGATATATATAATTGATATGCTCCTGCCTCTACTGAATGTAAATCTGGATAAGGTAGCAGGTCTTAATTTTGTAACTCTCTCCTCTCCTAATAGCACTAAGAAACTGAGTAGGGACCCAACCTGGGTTTCTCTTCATTCTTTCATATTTTTGTACATTGGACATTCGTTGAGCTCCTAAACTTGCACCAACTATTGTATCATATTCATACACACGTGCGCATAGACACACACATCTTTAGTGTTATATACAATATAGCTTAATGTCTGAACAATAGGTAGGAAGGCTAGGGGAATTCCTTTTTTATCTAGGAACCTCAAACTTACCATCTATTTTCACCCTAATAGAGACTTTTCCAAACAAGGACCTTTATAACATTCCTGAGAGGTCATTAGGCTTTGCTTGAATGCTTTGTTGACTACCTTGCAAATCACCCAACTAATTTTTTAAACAAAATTAAGTTTTTTTCTTATATCGATCTGAACACTTGACTCACTATAGTCCTTTACTACAGTTACTTCAAAATAATGCTATATACAAGGTCTGACAGTTAAGTTCATGAACTCATCCTAGAAAATGTGCTACATTCTCCATTGCTGAATATTATTGCAGTCACCTTTGTAGTACTCCCCCTTGGGAAGTTATGCAGCAAAGCCAGTGCCTAAGCCACCCTTCAAAGCAATTTTGGAACTGTCTTTTCTGGAATGGCCATTAAAGCTGTTGTTCTTCACCTTTGATGTTCTGAATGTCATCAAAATGTCTTCCTTTCAGTATTTCCTTTATCTTCAGGTAAAGAAAAAAGTCAGCGGGGGGCAGATGAGGTGAGAGTATGGAGTGTATTCTAATATGGTTATTTGTTTGCTGGCTAACCTGTGAGCTGCTACATAGTTCGGATCAAGAGGCCATTTTTGCACACATCTTTCTCATGCCAAGGTTTTCAGTTAAGATCTTCCTGTTTCTCTATTCATGTTTACTTGGTCTGCTATGCTTCTCACAGTCAGCTGACAATTTTGACATATAATTGACGAATTGTTGCAATGTTCTCATCAGTTCTGCTTATTACTGGCTGCCCTGACCTCTGTCTCTCTCTGAAGAGAGACTCTCACTTTGTCACCCTTAGTAGAGTGCCATGGCGTCACAACTCACAGCAATCTCTAGCTCCTGGGCTTAGGCGATTCTCTTGCCTCAGCCTCCCGAGTAGCTGAGACCACAGGTGCCCATCACAACGCCTGGCTATTTTTTTGTTGCAGTTTGGTTGGGGCCAGGTTTGAACCCACCACTTTCAGTATATGGGGCCGGTGCCCTACTCACTGAGCCACAGGTGCTGCCTCAACCTTTATCAGTGACACTTTCTCTCCCTTCAGAAAAACAAAACAAAAACGTTTAATCCATTTGTATGCTACCGCCATTTTCCGCTTGACATTATCCCCATAAACTTTAACTAACATTTCCCTGATTTCACTTCCACTCTTTCCAAGTTTCTTGGTGGCTCACACCTGTGATCCCAGCACTTGGGAGGCTGAGGCAGGTGGATTGCCTGAGCTCATAGGTTCGAGACCAGCTTGAGCTAGATCAAGACCCCATTTCTAAAAAATAGCCAGGCATTGTGGTTCCCACCTGTAGTCCCAGCTACTTGGGAGGCTGAGGCAGGAGGATCACTTGAATCCAAGAGTTTGAGGTTGCTGTGATCTAAGTCACCATGGCACTCTACCGAGGGTGACCATGTGAGACTCTGTCTCAAAAAAAAATAAAGAAGAAGAAATTTAATGTTTGTTCATTGCTGTTATTCAAACTCTGACATTCTTGCAATAGCACACAAAACATGCAACCACCATAATGAACACCACTCAGCAAGACACCACCACATGTTGACCTGAACACAACTGTGGGATACTAATACCCCAAAGTTACGAACCCTTTCCAAGTTGTTTGCACAGTGTTGCCAACATAAGCACATGGTGGTGGCAAGTTCACAAACTTAAATGTCAGAACTTATATAACCTCAAATATACTATAGAATAATATGCTACATATTCAAAATAAATATGTGATATATTCTCCCTGCATGATAACCTTTAATTTGATATGCTTTTCTTTTTAAAAATAAGGGTTCAATTCCTCATCATATAAATGGTTGCTAAATCTCTTACCATCCTAGCCACCTTCCTGTTGATACACTCTTATGTGTCAGAACTAAACACAAACATTTTAATATTGCTTGACTTATTGGTTCAGATTTTTCCCTATTCAAAACTCATTGTTTCCCAGTTAATTTCCCTGTTTTTCCGTTTTGTTCCTCCTCAAAGTGCACAGTTAGGAATATTTGAATGAATTCAAGCACTTTCTTCTTTAGTTATTACATCCTCACCAATAATCCTCTCCTTAGGACCCCACGTTCATTCATTCATCCAACCAATCTTAACCAAGATTCTTTGTCAGAGCAAGTCCTATTCACTTATAGCAGTGACTAGAGCAGGTCAAAGTCCCTGTCTGCATGGAGTTTACATGCTAGTGAGTAAAGTAGATAATACATTAAAAATAATCAAATCAGATAGTATGTTAGAAGTTGCTGAGTGCTCTGGAAAAATAACACACCAAGGTAACGATACCCCAAATTGCTGGGGATAGCTTGTGATTTTAAGTAGGCTAGTTGAATGACAAAGAGCAAAACCAGAGTCTCATTTCCCTTCTTTTTGGCAGCATAGCAGAAAGCTGGTTCAATGGTTTTGAGTTATTCCATAGCAGAACAGGCTAACACCAGCTGCTGGCTCCAGAATCTCCACTATCTAACAAGACCACTTGTATAACCAGCTTTTTTTATAAGCTTGTGTAAATATCCTATCATTATGTGGAGCAGGCTGCTAAAACTTTGATCCTGGCATATAGAGACCATTTTTGCCCAACCTAAGCAGTAGGACAGTGGGAGTTTGAGGGATTGCACGCACTCTGCCTTCTTCTCTGCTCATGTGTTGTCCCTCCAGTGAGCCCTATTTTTCACCAGCAGCATATGGCCCTAGTGGTACATGTGCATGACTCTTATAGGACATCAGTGCGGGCCCCATTGTGAAGGTTACTTTGAGTGAAGACTCAAGACACTGAGAGAAGGAACGGCCAGTGCTAAGGAAGGGGCGTATATGCTTTGTGCAATGCAGCTAGACCAGAAAGGGCAGGAAGAGCAGTAGGAGATGAAGTCCAAGGGGTTAGGGAGGCCAGATCATGTAAGACCCTAATGGACTTAGCTTTTACTCTGGAAGAAGTACAAACCCTTTGGAAGGATTTAGGCAAAGGAGAAATACAGTCTGTCTTTCAGTTTTAACAGGGTTATTCTGGCTTCTAAAAAAAGACCATGGGAAAGAGAAGAAAAGGTAGGCATTCAAAGACCAGGTAGGAGGCTCATACAGTGATCCAGGTGAGAGGACAGTGGCTTGGACCACTGGGTAGTCATTTAGGTGATATATTTTTGAAGGTGAACCAAAAGGATGTGGTGACACAGTGTGTGATACACAATAGTAAGACTCAGGGATGACTCTAGGAGTTTTGGCCTGAGCAACTGGGAGATTGGAGAGTTTTGTTCTTAGGGCTCCAATGGAGCCTAAAGTCTAGTCATAGCATTTGCAATTCAGAATGAGTCATTTCCCAATTTTTATATAATTTCTATCTGTCTGTCTCTTTACTGATTTATAACCTCAATTGATATCAGAGTTTTATATATTTATTATTATCTCCTGTAGTGTTTTAGCATGGTCAAATTAGTAATTTAACAAATTACATTAATAATTTAATAAATATCTGCCAATTATTTTTTTTTATTTTTTTATTTTTTTATTGTTGGGGATTCATTGAGGGTACAAGAAACCATGTTACACTGGTTGCATTTGTTAGGAAAAGACCCTCTTACAATCGTGTTTTGCCCCCAAAAGGTGTGGCACACACCAAGACCCCA
>CAUYON010011790.1:0-38620 GCA_963573935.1 Arctocebus calabarensis | reverse complement strand
TTTTCGAATGTAGGCATCTAAAGCGATAAATTTTCCTCTTAGAACTGCTTTTGCAGTATCCCACAGGTTTTGGTAGCTTGTGTCTTCATTGTTGTTGTGCTCAAGGAAGTTAATGATTTCCTGTTTTATTTCTTCCTGCACACAACTGTCATTCAACAGAAGGTTGTTTAGTTTCCATGCCTTTGTGTGGGGTTGTTTTTGTTGGAGTTGAGTTCCACCTTTAGTGCCTTGTGGTCTGAGACAACTGACCTTTTTTGAAAATTTTCACTTTTGGCTCCCAAATTAAACTTGTCTTACTTTTAAACACATCTAGCAATGTTAAAATACTATCAGTGCCATCTTATTTGTTCATGGAAACCAAAGACAATTCTGCAAGAAATAATAACATAATTCTAAAGGAAGCTATCTGCATGGCATAGAGAAAGCTGAAAGATGTGGGAATAGAAATACACGGGGAAAGTAGTTGCCCAATAAATGTGTGTTTAATGAACATGAGGAAAGATTCTTCTCCTAAGAGTCAAGAAGGAAGCATTGGATAGAGCTCATCAGACTGATACTGAGTTGGAAAAAAGGGAAATTGAAGGTTTATTATGGAAGGGTCTTAATTTTATCGGTAAATGAAGAAGCAAGATCATCTAATGAATGGAGGTGAAGGAGGAGATTGGTGTAAAAACCCCAGAACACCTACTGAGAAGGTAAAAAGAACTTAAGTAAAAACAAAACAATTAAGAATTGCCAGCCTGGTGGCTTACTCTGGGAGGCCAAGGCTGATGGATTGTTTGAGCTTAGGAGTTTGAGACCTGCCTAAGGAAGAGCAAGACCCTTAGCAAGACCCTGTCTCTACTAAAAATAGAAAACAAAACAAAACAAAACAAAAAAACATTTGCTGTGCATTGTGATGGGTTCCTATAGTCCCAGATACTCGGGAAGCTGAGGCAAGAGGATCACTTGAACCTAGGAGTTTGATATGATGGCAGAGCACTCTATCCAGGGTGATAGAGTGAGAGTCTGTCTCAAAAAAAAAAAAAAGAATTGTAAAATTGCACAATGCCATTATTTTCCAAGTTGTTTACAAGCCCTTTGAGATAGGGATAATCACTTGTTTGTCTCTGCAACTCCATACTGTGGGAGTAGCTGTAAATTATTCCCAGTGAGGGCAAGTACACCCAGAGCAAAGCTTTATTTAGGCAGCAAGAATATGTTAAAAAGTAGGAAAAAATGTGAAAGGAAAAGTTCTCTGAGGAAGGTAAACAAAAACAACAGGACAGTTTACATCAAGGTAAACCCAATGTATAGCTCACAACAGGAATTTAATATTAATTTGTTGAATTAATGGAAATGGATCCCTTCTCTCACTTTAAATAGGGTGAAACTCACAAGTTTATATCAAAGTACTTTGCCAGGCGTGTCCACCAGAAGTGCTTAAGTAAGTGTCTAGAAGGAAATAGTAGAACTAAATGTTAGGGAAAACAGGTATATACGTACAATTTGAGGACACATAAGAGAAAAGAAGTAAAAATAAATAATAGTTACAGTTGTTGAATTACAACATTCCAAGGTGGGAAGTCATCTTGGAAGTTGGAATAACTTGTGTCCATTTGATAGTGGTCATCTGGGAAAGCTTTAATGGGATGAGATGAGGTGTACCTAGGAGCTGGAATTTTACCTCAGTTTCCCCCTTGAGAAACAACTCATGAAACTATTCTCAATTGCACGCATGCTTAAAAATTGTCATATGGACTCCATAGATTTTAAGACCTCACAGAGCTTTCTAATAAACTAACCCAGAAATCCCAGGACCTCAGGCTAAGAACCACTGCTCTTACAGAGAAGGACAATTTATCAAGTGCCATAGCTGGTGACAAACTATTTCTACCTCCTTCTAAGACATTCTCCTCACATACCTTTACAGCTACTTTTCAAGCAACTATTTTCAAAGCACTTTCCAGGGCCAACCTCCCACTTAGGTTTCTTATTTCACAATTTCCAGTTTTCTTTAATGTTTACCTTAAATTAACTACCTTTAGAATTATGTCACAGATTCTTTCTCTATAATTTCCATGTGCACCAGAACCCCTTCTATTAAGAAAAGCCAGTATCCAAAGTACTTAATACTATTATGAGACCAATAATAAACAACTACATGCCCACAGGAGGAAAAAACACAATTAAATTCAAGTGGGGGGAAGGGAGAGGAGAGAAAGGGGAGGACAGAGGGGATTGGAAAGCTCTTACCCAATTGGGCACAATGAAAGGGTATATAGCTCAACCCCTTGGGTGAAAGGCCCAACTACAACTTGAAATTTATCTAACAAATGCAAACAATGTAACCTAATCATTTATTTCAGATATTAAACTGAAATAAAATAAATAACTAAATAAAAAATAACAAAGTAAAGGAAACAAAAAAAAAAAGAAAAGAAAATCAAGTACCTGGATTTTTGAGGCATACTACTTCTTAGAAAAGAGATAACACAAATTAAAAGCATGTCCCTGCAAAGGTAAACTACAAAATGTTCCACAGTAAAGTGACTTATCTATAACTTGTTCCCTTCACTATAGAAGAAAGTGGCAGAACCCTTCTGAGAAACCTGTTGACAAATGTGAGACCTCAATAACTATGTGTGGCATTAAATTGCTTTCTAATTCTCTCAGGATAGGGGTTAGCAGGGGCAGAGGCACTGGCTCAGTGGCAGTAAGATCGTGTTTCTGCAGAGCAGAGGAGCCCATCCTCCACTCCTTTTCCTGATGGCCTGGACCTGGATGCCCTCTCGAGCACCCTTCGCCTTCCCAGAGGCTGACTGAGCACGGAAACCTTATGGTTTTTTGACTATCTTAACAGAGATTGGTTATGGATGCATATTTTAACAGATGCATGTGGAAGTGTGCAAAGAATCATTTTCCAGTCTGATGTTCTCATCTCTTCCTAGTCACAAGATATGCGAGAGGAAATCATCACATGAAGAAGAGAAGTCTCAACTTGTTTTATATCAATGTACAATTTAGGAAGGACACTTTTCCATGACTTCTGTTATCAAGCACTCTAGGAAACTGGTACCCTGTGTTCTGGGAATAAAACATAACTCAGTGACCTAAATTAGAGGCTAATGAGTATAAATTCACACCACTGAATTCAAGGGTTTATTTGATCATCTATAGTGCTTCTTAGGACAGTCTTTTTCCAGTGTCATTTTATTAGAGGTATGCAGACATTTGTCTTAAAATACAACAATGACTATTTTCTAAATGCAAATATTTACTGACTAGATACTAAGTAGCAGGTATTGTACAGGTGAATATATATATACACGCACACATATATATTTATATATAATATATATCCACATACACAGGGTATTTGTGTGCACATATGTATATATAAAAACAAATAAATACAAAATTATGATAAAGAAAATTAAAATACAAGCATGTACAATAGTGGGGTCTTCTTATAAGGTGAACAGGGAAACCCACTTTGAGAATGACACTCAGGCCTGAAAGACTGAGAAAGTGCTAGCCTTGGAAGGCACTAGAGATGGACAGAAGGAGACCCTTGGGCAGGTAATTTTGAGAAGAATAATAACTTGTTTATGTTTGGGGAAAGGAATCAAAATTACGGCAGCTGCAATGGGCCAGGAAAAGAACATGGGATGAGGCTTGAGGCAAGATCAAGAAGGCCTTGGTGAGGAGTCTGGATATATCACATGAAATCTGTTTGCTATTTTTTTAATGAATCACTCAATAGTAATTTTCAATAATAAAATATTCAATCAAAAGAATAACTAATGGTCAGGGAGCATGTACTATTCTATTTACATTCTGAAGAAAGTGCTTTACATCCATTATCTGAAATGATCCTCTGACATACCTGTAAGATAGGTACTATCCTTGTTCTACAGTTGGGAAAACTGAGGCTCATAACATGGCAACTTCTGTAATACCACACAGCAAGTAGCAAAGGCTGGAGTTAACCTTGTAACTACTTGACCTGAGTGCTTAGCCAAATACAGAGTCACCCTCCTTGCCTTGAACATCATCCATACCTTGAGGTAAAGACAAGCAGAGCCTGATAATAGGGTGAGAACTTGGAGGAACCTGGAGTCATGCTGATATCAGGAAAGAAGGATGAGGCTGAGCCTCACCATTGTATTTGGCAGATGCTGGAATGGAATCCAAATCCCCAATAGAGCCAGTGGTTTGGGGGAATAGGATTAGAAAAGATGATTTGAGATAAGTTCAGAAAAATGTCAGGACAAAGATGTAAGAAGGTGTCAGACTTGCTTGAGTAAAAGGATAAGGCTACTGCCTTTGGCTTTTATCAGTTGATGTGCTTATGTTCCCTAAAAAGAACTGGTAGACACATGCCAGAGGGAGGTATGAAAAGCTGGGTAACTGTAGAGCTTGCTTTATAGGAAGCATATCTCTTTAATGATTATGATGATTATAATGTTCTGATTTCTTAATTCTGCAAGTCCAATGAAACATTAGAAATGAAAAAAACAAACCCATTTACCAAGTACTGTGAGAATTTCTGATCTGTTGTGGCATCAGGATACTTCATTCAATGAGCATCTGAAGTCTATGTTCCTTTTTAGGGCATCTCCTAGAAGTCCTGTGACAGTTTCTTTTCAAATATGCCCAAAGGCAATCATGGTAACCCTTCTATCCCATCACCAAAATGAAAAGCCAAACTTCCTCCTGTATCCCTTTCCTTCATCTCATTCATTCAGTCACTTAGCTTTATTGATTCTGGGATCATAATATTGATTATAGCTGTGTACATTTCTCTATTCATCTGCTAGTGTCCTGGCCCAGGCCACTATCATCATTTGTCCAGAGTGCAGGCAGGATCTTATCAGCTGTACCTGCCTCCAGATTTGTCCTAAACATCCAGGCTTCCATGCTGCTGCAAGGGCTGTCTTTCCAGAATGTGAGTAGGCCTGTGTTACCTCTCCTTACCTTCAGTGGTCCTCCAGTGCCTGCCAGATGAAGTCTAACTGCCTTAGCACAGCATCTGAGGCTCTTTCTTCAGGTCTTTGACTCCCTGTCTAGCCTGACCTCTCATTGTCTTTAGTGCACAACAAATTATTTACGACTCCCCTCCCCAAACAATCTTGGCCATTATTTGCCTATAAGCCCTCATCTATGCTGTTGTGTTTGCCTGGAGTGCCTTGTTCATCTTTGTATTTTAAACTCTGTTCAAGTGCTACTTTCTCCATGAAGCTATTCTTTTATCATTCCATGGTAAATTATAGAATAAAGAAACCCTCTGGGGAAGGGGTTCTACTATGCAATTAACCTTACATGATAAAAAAGATCTTTGTAGAAATTAAGATAAGGAGTTTGAGATGGGGAGATGATGTTGGATTATCGGGGTGGGTCCAATGAAATTACAAAGGTCCTTATAAGAAGGAAGCAGATGGGTCAGTCAGAGAAGGAGATGATGACATGAACAGAGGTCAGAGAGAGAGTGAGAGAGAGAGAGAGACAGAAAAAAAAATCGAAAGATGTCTAAACCAGGCTGTTGGTTTGAAAGATAGAAGAGGCCATGAGCCAAGGAATAAAGGCAGCCTTGAGAAGCTGGAAAAGGGAAGGAAAAGGATTCTTCCCTAGATCCCCCCAGAAGAAATGCAGGCCTGCTTAAGCCTTTATTTTAGGACTTCTGACCTCCACAACTATGAGACACATGTATGTTGTTTCAAGGCATGGCACTAACTTTGTTGCAATTTGTTATAGCAGAAAGAAGAAACAAATATACTTTCTCTGTTCTTCCTTCCCTCCACCACAAAGAAAAAATTATCCCTTTGTCTTTCAGCTTCTACTGGATCCTACACACTAAATAATTTACACACCTTCCCCTCCTAATGAGAATATAGGCTCTTGGGGACATAAATTATGTATCATACATATTTATGCATGAACACAAGATTGAGACATAGATGATTATTCATTCATACATTTAGTTGTTCACTCATTTTCTCAATCAAGTATTTGTTATTTAATGAGTGTTTAATATGCATTAGACACTGCTATGTTCATTGAAGTGCACTGAAATGCATTGAAGAGCAAAAACAAAGAGGCTTTATGGCCTCAAGGAGCTTATAGTTTGATGGAGGAGACAGACATTTATTAAATAACCACAAAACAATTTGAGTTGACTGAAGGATGTATAGGAGAGGATGAAAGGCAGTCAAGGTGAGAAGAGGGCTCAGGCAGAGAGAATGGTACCTTTAAATGATGGGGCCTGGTGTACTTAAGGAACAGAGCTGAATAAAGTAGTGATATAAGGGGCATGATAGGAGGAGGTGATCTGGAGAGGCAGGCAGGGGCTAGATACTACAGAGTTTTATGGACCTGGTTAAGGGCATTAACTTTAGCCTAACAGCAAGAAGAATTTACTGGAATGTGTTAAGCAAGTTGAGTGGACTTAAATTTGGAGATGGTCACTCTTGTTGCTACATGGAGGGTGGCTTACAGGAAAGTGTGGGTGGGCAGAAGAGTAAAAAACAGTGAGAGCTTTTCTGAGAGGTTGCAATAGTCCAAGGAAGAGAGAGAGATGAGAATGGAGATGAAGAGAAGACAGACTGAGGGATATTGTGGAGGCAAAATTGATAAGATTTAGTGCTGAACTGGATGGTGGTGGGTAAGAGAAATGTCAAGGATGACTTTGGTGAATGTAGGAGTGCAGTATTTTCCTACGTAGTAATGAAATAGAAATCATTTTGTTTGGGTTAAGAGAACACAGAGTCCATGTAAGGTGGCAGATTCGGTTTAGAGTTTAGGGACCCCTATTTTCATCCAGGACCTATACATATTAAGCTGTGGAAACTTAATAAATCACATAGCTTTTTTGCTTCTTAAAATTATAGGAAAAGTTATATTCACAAGGCAGGTGATTAAACAAAATTAGAGGTTTAATTTGATGTAAGTTATTGTTGAATATCTATTTTTCCCTTTTCCTGCTTAATGAGACCTGGATAATCCACAAGGAAGATGTGATGCGTTTCTTTACTCTCAAGAAGCTCAAACTTTGCTGCAGGAGACGGCACTGGAGCACGTGAATATTGGGATAATTTAGGATGAAACACAATTACATGATAAGCCATGTATAACGCTGTCTAAATACATAATGGAACAACAAGAAGGTGAGAAATTAGTCTGAGTCCTGATTAAAGTTTAAAAGTCAAAAGGGATGAAGAAAAACATGGTGTGAATGAAGGAACAGAAGCAATTGTATAGTGTTTGGGGCTAGTGTAGTGCCTCATTTCACCAAGGTGTGAAAATCCAAATTAGTGAATAGTGGAAGTAAATCTGGACAAGTAGAGTGGGGCCAAATCAGAAAGTGCATCTGTCAGGGAAGATTGAGCTTGATGTAGTGGTATTTGGAGAGCCATGGAAAGCTCTAAAGCAGAAAAGAAAAGAGGCATATGGGATTCATTGGAAGGGAGTGCATTGGGCTGTCTTGAATGAAAGGAGAACTAGAGGCAGAGAGATCAAGGAGAAAGCTAAGTGATGGTGAAGGAGCAATCAACAGATACTTCAGAAGGATTATCATAGGATTTGGTGGTTTGGGTTATAAAAAAAGTGGGGAGGGGAGAATGTAAGGTGAATAACAAAGCTTTCAATTAAAAGCCTGGTAATTTTACTGAGAGAAATAGGTTGTGAGGAAAGAGAGACAACACATAGGCCTATTGTGAGTAAGTGTACATTTGAAGACGTCTAAACTCAGGTGAAATTGGTCTAAACGAGTTTAAGTGCTTTGGAAATGAGGTAGGAAGACTGGACTCAGAGATGGTGGTTGAGTACTGGATAGATCGGAAAAATGACTGTAATTCTTTGCAGTCCTCTCACCATAAGGTAGAGTTGCATTTCCACAATCTTTGAATCTGAGATCAGTTTGTGATCTACTTTGATCCCCAGAATGAGATAAGAGTGACATTCTGTGAGTTCCAAACTTAAGCCTTTCGAGATACTGCAGCTTGTTCTCTTGCTTAGAACCAGGCGTTTGCTGTGAGAAGAAACTGAGGCTAGCACATTGGACAATGAGAGGTAAGTAGCCCAGTTATTCCCATTTTTCTAGTTAACAGGCAGCTAACTCTTAGAAAGAAAGGGTATTAATCAGAAAATGAACGTGATACCTGAGTGAGCACAATCAAGATCAGAAGATATTTTACAGATGAGTTCAGAAGAAACTGCTAACCTGCAGAGTCATGAGTTACAAAAATGGTGTGGTTTCAAGACATTAAATTTTGGGTCTGTTTGTTATAAGCAAAAGCTAACTTAGAGGTCAACTCCAACAGAGTATCCAGAAAGAGAAGCAAGAGCAGTGCAATCAAAGTAAGTCACATAAATTTAAAGAGGAAACGATCTTGTCAGTAGATTTCCCAAGACTTCATTAAATGCAATAACAACTCAAATGACTTCATTATGTCTCAAAAGCAAACAAACTTTAGTGTCCCAAATATCTAGACTTTCACAATAGGTGAATTAGGAAGAGAAAAGGTAAGAAGAAAATTAATTGATATTGAAGGGAGAGAATAATTCATAAATTGTTGAAAAATCCCACCATTTCAAGTAACAAATCAATATCAAGTTTATCATGTCTGTTGCTATTAGTAATACCCAAAGCATCAGCCCAGAATAAGGTAATTATGTATCTTACATTTGTGAGCATGAACTCAGATGAGGAAGTAGAGTCCTCCACCTTCCTGAACAAGAGTTGGCTAAATATTCAATGTGTATAATAGGCTTGAATTCTGGGTCTATGCAATTCATCAGGGGACTTTGTTCTTTGTAGGTAATACAAATTAGAATTTGCTCCACTGCAACTTCTGATCCTTCACTAAGTGTTTAATTTTAATTACTTTCTTAATCTGGGATTCTTTTTCACTTTTCTCTGTTTTCTAGTTAATAAAGTCAGTTTGTTAGATATTGAAGCACTTGAAGATCTCTTCAATCTTATTTTGACCTAATTTATTTTAGCAGTTGCAAGAAAAATCACCCAAGAGCTCCATAAAATGAACCCCCTATACTTCTTGGTGCTATGCTTATTGGTGAGACATAGATGTTATAGAAAGTCCCAGGGAGAAAAATAGTTACTTGCTAAAACCTTAAGGAATAAAAAGGAAACAATATGAAATTACTGTAAGTGGAAATCTGAAATCAGTAGAATGGAGTTACAAGAATGAAAAACTTAACCCATTGCAACTGAAAACTATCTTTGAGAAGTTAGAGTTTGCACAAAGAGAAAGCAATGAAAAGTTCATCAAGAAGTTAGTTTTTACCTGGGGAGATGAGAAACAAAAGGCTCACAGCAGGTTATGGCTAGTGCCTGTAGTCCCTGCTACATAGGCGGCTGAGGCAAGAGGATGGCTTGAGTCCAAGAGTTTGAGGTTGCTCTGAGCTATGACACCATAGTACTTTATGGAGGGCAACAAAGTGAGACTCTGTCTCAAAAAAAAAAAAAAAAAAAGAAGAAGAAGGAAGAAAGAAGAAAAAGGAAAGAAGAAAGAAGAAGAAGAATCAAGCAAACAAGGCCATAAATAGAACCTCCTTAGCACTCGTGTAGATTGCCCAATAAGACAGCCCAGGAGAGGGCATGGCTGAGAGCCTCCCAACAAAGAGGTGAGCTTCTCTGGACCTACCAACTCTGACAGAAATAAAAGGCAGTTCTTCCTGTATTAGTTTTGAACTAATTTCCTTTTAACTGACAATATTAAACTATACTTAAAATGACACATTTTGGGATAAACATCTGCCACGTCAGAACTTTGGGGCCACATTCATGAGAAAACCATTTGTACTACCTCTTCAACTATTTATATTGCTATATAAAATTTCCCAAATTTTACATGCTAAATGTAATTGGGAGGGAAATATGGCTGTGTGTGTGAGAGAGAAACAGAAAGAACAAATGCATGATTAATCATGATAGTATAAAAGTCATAATTTCACTGTAGAAATAATACCTTGTGGAGTTTTTGTGTAATGTGAGTTTTAACTTCAATCTAATACAACTAGAAAATGAATGGACCCATTCTATTACAGAATCCAGGCATGGATACTGCTCTATTGATGCCCAGTTGTGTTCTAATTGTGTTGGAAGAGTTATAATAATTAGATATGACATCTTTTTCCTTCAACATATTGGCTCTAATATTTCAATTATTAGATCATAGCATTGTCTGTGGACTACTGAGAGAATGAGAAGAAGAGATGTTACATTTCCAAAGCACATATTAGACCTGTAGCTGGTAGAATTCACCAAAATATAATTTCAATTTTGAGCCAATAAGAATACAATTATTCCCAAATTTAAATCAAAAAGTATTAAAAGAGATCTTATTTGGGGTAAATGCTCTAAAACTTAAGTAGAGTTGAGTTCAGACAATTTCATAATAGCCTAACAAATTTTCTATATATATCTAAAATTTTCTTGAAGCTGATGCCTCATACCTCATGAATTCCATTTAACTTTGTATCATTTATTGTTTTCATTTTTAATACCTTTATATTTGGACAAAGGCAATAGCTTAAGCCTAAAATAACCCCAACAAGTCCTCATAGTAACACCACGCAGAGCCCTCACTACTCCAAAGCCCTTATCTTTCTCTAATAGGAAACTTTTTAGGCCCTTTGTGGTAGAGTCCAGGCTGCATTTGAGAAGACCTGGGCCTGAGTTTCCACATCACTTCTGACCAGTGATAAAATTCTGATCAATTGAGAATGGCCTCTCTGAGCCATGGTTTTCCTCACTTGATGAATGTGGAATGATGTATGATGACTGTCAAGTATTAAGCACCACAAACATATGATGTTTGCACATTCGGGGGGAGGATGGTAGAGGTGGCACCAGGGTCTTTAAGATTTGAATCAATTTTTTCAAATATTATGATTCTTCATTTTAAAGAAAACCTATAGAGAAAATCCAAAAACTCACTAAGATGAAAATAGCTATTTCCAAAACTTTTCTGCAAGCTTCCCTGATAAATTTCCTATTTAATTCAATTTATTAAAGCATGGATTGATGGGCAGAGCCTGTGGCACAAAGGAGTAGGGCACCATCCCCACATGCCAAAGGTGGTGGGTTCAAACGCAGCCCTGGCCAAAAACTTAAAAAAAAAAAAAAAAAAAAGCCCTCATAAACAAACTTCAGCTCCTTTAAAAAAAAAAAAGTATGGATTGACAAGAACCATCTACGTTTTTAACCTAATTTATATTTCTTCACAGCTCTTATCATGATCTAACATTTTCTTTTTCTTTTTTTTGAGACAGAGCCTCAAGCTGTTGCCCTGGGCACACAGCTCACAGCAACCTACAGCTCCTGGGCTTAAGTAATTCTCTTGCCTTGGCCTCCCAAGTAGCTGGGACCACAGGCGCCCACCACAATGCCCAGCTATTTTATGGTTGTAGTTGTCATTGTTGTTTTGGCTGGATTCAAACCATCCAGCTCTAGTGTATGTGGCTGGTACCTTAGCCACTTGAGCTACAGGCACTGAGCCATGATCTAACATTTTCTATTATTTGTTTATTGTCCCCAATCCCACCTCTCTGAATAGCGAATGACACTGCTATATTCCCAGTGCCCAGAGAAAGTGCCTGGCACTTAGTAGAATATTAATAAACACTTATTGACTGAATGAAGTAACAAGCTCTATATGCTAAATTAAACACTACTTCAATAGTTATTCAGATGAACTAGGTTTCTACTTATAAGATAATTTGTTTATGATTATCCATTATAACACGATAACAGATAATTTGAGAGTAATGATTTTGTGAAATTTCAGTTTTTGTAACAAGCAATAATAAGAGTCATGTTTTATTTGCTGTAGTACTATGTGCCACATGCTTAAGTGCTTTATAGAGAAACTTCAACAGCTCCTTCTTCCCTTCCCTGGCAAGAATTCATTCCTCATTTTGAAGATGAGGAGACTGAGGTTCAAAAGGGTAAATCACTCAGTTGAGACACACAGCTAGTGGGTAAAGATGGCAGGTATTTGAATCCCGTGTTTGGGTGGATCCAAAGTACATATGCCAAAGTAATAGTTTCTCCCAAAAGGAAATGAATTAAATGTGAAGATTTACATGTGATTTAGTGTTTGTATGATAATGATTTTACTAAACACTTGTTCTAGATAAATACCTTAGGAGGAATATTCAATTCTTATCTGACAGCCATTTTCTCTTGTGGTTTGAAGACATTATTACATCCTATCTTGGCATTCATTGCCATTCAAAGAAGGCAACTTTTTATCTAAACATCATTTTTTGTTTGTTTGTTTTGCTTAGCAGGCCTGGGCTAGGTTTGAACCCATCAGCCCTGGTGCATATGGCCGGCACCCCTAACTACTGTGCTAAGGGTGCTGAGCCTAAATATCATTTTTTAATAAAATCCCCAAGTGATTCTGATGTGGGTGATCCTTAAATCACACTGTGAGAGATTGATTCTGGAGGTAAAAGAGAGTCTCTAAGCTTCTACAAAATCTTCCTTCACAATGGGTCAGGACTTTTCTGAGTGGACTAGGGGTCCTGACTGCCCCACACCCCCCACCCCGTGAAGAGGCTCTGAGGTAGAACAAAGAAAATGTGGGCAGGTCATAACAAAAGACAGAGGCCTTACATCTTTTATGTTTACCTAGATGGAGTTAGAGAACATTCTCCTTAGTAAAGAATCACAAGAATGGAAAAGCAGGCATCCACTATTCACCATGCTAATGTGAAGCCAGTAGACCAGTGTTTTTCAACCTTTTCTTTATCTCATAGCACACTTAAATTATGTTGATAAAAAAGTCAAAAAATAATATACTTACTGTGCTTCTTTTGAAAATAATTTAATTAATGATCTTTAAAAATTCTTCCAGCTTTTGAAAATCACTGCAGTAGAGATAAAAGTACACACCCACACAAGAGGAAAAACTCAATGAAATTCAAGCTGGAGAAATGAGGGAGGAGGGAAGGGGGAGAGGGGAGCGGGTAGGAGGGAGGGGAAAGGAATGCTCTCACCTAACAGGCACAATGTAGGGGTACACAGCACACCTCCTGGGTGAAGGGCACAACTACAACAGGGACTCTACCTAAGAAATGCAAGCAATGTAACCTAATCATTGGTACCTTCATAGTAATCTGAAATTAAAAAAATATATATGTAAAAAGAAAATGGGGGGAAGTCAAACAACCAATTGGTTAGTATCACAATCAGGGCTAGAAAGTTAATCTTTTAACTTGTTCTAGATTTAAGCTTCTCAGACCTACCTGTGCATGTAAATGACCTAGAGGTAATTGAAAAGCAGATTCTGAGACTCAGTAGGTTGGGTGGAACCTGAGACTCTGCATTTCTGACAAGCTCCTAGATGAGGCTAATGCTGCTGGCCCACAGTCCACTCTTTGAACAGGAAGCTGTTTTCTGGAAAAATGCTTAAGGACTAAGGACTTAGCTCCCCCAGTTTCTATAAAGTTCCACTTTATTGTGGTCCTTATTCAGATACACATGAAAATGAACCTCTTTTCCTCCTTCTACCAATATTTACCAGGACATGAACAGTAGGAGGACTGTTTTTTTAATCAACTTTTCACAGGTTTGCACAGTGGGTAAAAGCCTGGACTTGGGGTCAAACACACGTGCCCTGCAGTCTCAGAGTTACTACTCACAAAATGTGTGACATTAGACAAGTGGCTCAATTTCCCTATATCTCATTCTCTCCATCCTTAAAATAACAATAGTGATCCTCATGGTGCTGTTGTGGAGGCTCAGGGCCTGTGAAGTATAGAGCATAAAGCTTGGTAAACAATAGGTTCTTCATAAATAGCAAATATGTGAACTCGTAGCATCTCATCTTGTTGTGTCACCCCCATTCCAATATTCCTGGATTTACCAAAGGAGTCTGTGCCCTTCAGATTTTAAGGGTTCTAATCTTTTCCTCTTTTAACTTCCTCAAAGAGTTGTTATGAGCATTAAATGAATTAATATGCATAAAACACTTGGAGCCGTGCCTGTCACATAATTAGTACCCACGATGGCTTAGCTTTTATTTTTAGCACTTACTACAATGATAATTAAATCACTTTTGAGGGATTTTTAAATTGACTCTTCCCCCATTAGACTGCAAATCTTATGAGAACAGGGACTGCATTTGTTTTAGTTACCTCCATACCCCAAATCTTAACAGAATGCTTCTCTTACAATGGCTATTCAGTAATGCAGCAGAATGCATAAATGAATGAGTGTGTGAATAAGAAAACATTCTGGTCTTCCTAAAGAGACCCACAGAAAAAAGTTTGAGAAAAACTCTCTTCGAGGCAGTGGGAGAGGGAAGAAAAAATATTCTATCAGGGAACTGGTCTGGGGGAGGAAGCTAGTGGGGTATTTTCCTAATGCCTCAAATGATGAGGCATTTATAAATAACACTCAGTGAAAAGGTGAGCTGAGGAGGAGTCTGGGAGAGGACTGTAAGCAGATAAAGGTCTTCAAAAAATATATGTAAGCTGAGTTTTCTGATCAAATGTGTCAGGATGCTTTGTGGCAAATAAAGCATGAGGAATGAGAAACCTTTGAATTTGCTTAAACAGGGGCTAATGAGGAAACCAGGACAGGCAATCAAGGCTTTCCCTGATCTGAGATCCTTGGGGAAGAGAAAATTATGATTTGTCAATTCTCCTGTAGAGCTTCAGGAATCATGTGAAGAGAGGAGAGGGTTAAAGTCATACAGTATATGCCCAGGTCATGTCAATCCCCTTCCCTAATGATGTGACAAATGGCTTATGCTGAGGCTGATCATGGTGAAAAGGTTCCAAGGAAGTAGAAATGAAAATTCAGGGGTATTACATAAGATAAAGTAATCATAGGGAATGGCTTTATCCATATTGCATTTGGTTTTATTATAGTTATTCTTTAGTGATGATACTCCGTTTGCGCAATTTATAATATGGCATAAATCTCCCCTTGAGATGGAAGGGCCCATCAAACCATTTCCACACCACTTTAGAGCCATCCCATAACTATAGTCATTTTCCTGGTAGACTGGGGAAAGCATTTCCCCTAACCCCATGCACTTGTCGAGGGCATGGTATGAAA
Organism: Arctocebus calabarensis; assembly: GCA_963573935.1. Lineage (NCBI taxonomy): Eukaryota > Metazoa > Chordata > Mammalia > Primates > Lorisidae > Arctocebus > Arctocebus calabarensis. The sequence continues at coordinate 23,547 of CAUYON010011790.1, read as the reverse complement.
ACTGATAGCAAAATGGACTTTGCAAGGTGAAGGAAATAAGGATGCTATTGTCCAGACCTGTACAGTCTCAAACTGCTTTTCCCTACCATCTATGAGAGCAATCTTTGTTGTAACTATGGAGACATGGGAGGGTACTCATTTCCATTTTACTGATGAAGAGACAGAGGCCCAGAGAGGGCAGATAATAGAGGCCATGCATGCTGATAAGCCTCAGAGCTAATATTTGGACCTATTTCCTCTTGTCCCAAGTTCAGTGCTTCACAGCAATGCAGGCAGAGACAATTTCTTGTTCAGAATTCTGCCAGAGAAATACATTTGGAAAGCGTTTTATCCTGGCAAATGTACTAAGGGTCTCAATAATTACAGATACCTTTTACCAGCTCATTAGAATATCAAGGCTATGGAGCAAGGTACAGTGTGAGCCCCCTCTCCTGGGAAAGCCTTGCATCTATCCAAGCTCAGGAGCAGGTGTGATGAGCCCACTGCAATCAAGACCTGCCTTTAATGTATTTTCCATGTCTACCATACCTCTAAGTTCCTTCCAGGAGCATGGCATCTCTGTAGCCTTAATGAGGCTGGAATTTAGTTAAACAAATCCCCTAATATGCTTGGGTGAACCCAATTAAAAAACTGGAGATCTGTCTCAGGTACTTAGATATCTGCCTATAATCCAAAATATATCCATTTATGGTATGTTCCAGATGCACAAATTAGTCTTCCTCCATTTGAAACAGTTCTGCAGGGCAGTGAGCTCTGCTATTGTCTCCCTTCTGCACAGAATACACCATAAGGCCTTGGGCAATTCAACTCACCTTCTGTGGCTTCAGTTTTTTTGACTTAAAGAAATTAAGTTTTAGTTGTTTCCACTCATGAGCAAGAGGTCAGATAGTTGAAAGGTGTCATCTGCTTCCTGCTGGAATGACTCATACAGTAGGCCATCTGACTTCAAAACCTGTGCACTCTCCCCTGTGCTAGGCTAATCTCTAGGACTTCTAGTGGCTTTTGCAATATCTTGCTCTACATTTCCTGGACTTTGGAGGAAATTCTCAGAGTGCAAGCAGACTATCTAAAATATCCTGGCTAATAAATGCTGAGTTAAGAAGCCAATCCTGTAGACCTCCAAATCCCAGGTCTCCAACTACTGCTGTTACCATCATTGTTCAAACAGCTTCAAAGAGAAAAGGTGTTGTACTTTAAATATACTTACCTCTTTTTTCACATTAAATATTATAATTTTGTAAAAAAACACAGGATTTTTTTAGCCAGGGGACATGTGAGTGTGAATCAAGATTCTACCCATTATTAGCTGCAAGAATGTGGGCATATAACCACATAAATATTCATATACTTGTCTGTGAAAAGTTATAATATTTCAATCTCACCTCATTTGTTGATTGCTAGAATCAAATGAGATGATGTAACTACATAGATGTGGTAAAGGGCTAAACAGAGGTAAGAGATAATAACAAAAAGATTTAGAGGTGCCTTATTTCCTTGTTAGGCAAATTATGCCAGTATATGTGAGGAAAGAAAGTTATTGAAAAAAACATTTATTAAAAATCCTAGAATAATCCATACAGTAGACTACTTGAAAAAAAAGTGAAGTAGAAATACGGTGGCAAAGATGTTGGTAATTATGAAGTTTCTTATCCTGGTTCTCAACCAGCAATTTAGCCAAGTCTGGAGGTAATTTTGGTTTTCATACCTTGCAGGTGGTGGGAATAGACAGACTGGAGAAAGGAGTGTGAGTGGAGGGGGGAGGTTGCTACTGACATCTAGTGGGTAGAGGTGAGAAATACATCCTATGATGTATAAAACAACCCTTGACAAAATTGAATTATCTGCCCCAAAATGTTAGTCGTGCCAAGGTTGAGAAATCTTGGCCTGACAGGTATTGTCCATGAGTTCAGAAACTAGTAAATCTTTATTCCTGTTCTCTAGCATCTAGCACTGTACTTGACCTAGAGAGGGTACTCACTATATAAATGTATTTGTTCAATAATGAACGAGTGAAGGAATACCCACGGAAAACCAGACAGTGTAAGATATATCTATTTAAGACTTCCCGGAAAACCGCAGTTCCTCTAGGCATCTTTTCTGCTTTTTCTTCTATCTTGTTACATTTCCTTCCTGTTAAAGCTTCTTCCCTTTCTTTCCTCTCCCAACACTTGCTAAGAATGAGAACAGCCTATCAAACTTAAGAATGTCTAGGAGTGATAAATAATGCCTATAAGACACAAGCAATGGAAAACCTCTTCCAGCTTCTCATTTTAAACCACTGCACATCAGCAGACCAATCACATCAGCAAATAAGTGGATTGACTCGTTTCTTCAGTGAGCATAAACAGATAGAACCAAAAGTACATATTTCTTGCAGACACCTTATTAGAACAGTTCAGTGATGCTTGTAAGAGGACACATCCCCAGCCATGAAGTAGGAACTGGTGAAAAAATGGAAGAAAGCATTTAGTTCTGGGAGTACAGATATTACATTGATTTGTCCATCACTGTATGTCCCACACCTAGCATGATGCCTGGTACTCAGTAAATATCCTTAAATATTTATTAAATAAAAGAATAGCCTGGTGAAGTCAACAGGTCCAGGCCTTTTCTCAAATCTGTCCCTAATTTAATTTTTTTCCCTCTGCTATTCAACTTCATACGCAGGTAGTTTGAATAGGTTTTGAAAAATTGCATCCACTTTCTTCCCTTGTGGAGATTGAAAACCAGAGATACAAGGGCTCATCATGAACAGGTAGATGTCAACATGGTGACTTTAAAAGGCCTTGAAATAATAAGTTATATGGGACACAAATGTTCTGAAAACCATATTTTATCGGAAATAAACTAAATTTTTCTCAGGTCTTAGTCAGAAAGTCTTCACTTTCTGTGAGGTAATTTGGGAGGATATAAAGATTCTATTAATCTGGCCAAAGAAGGCACGTGGGGATTACCAATAGCAACTTTTTGTGTCCAACACATCATCCCCCATAGTGGCTTGATTATTCACTTACATCGGCCAACTCACAGCTCTGCAGTAAACTGATGGCCCTGTGTTGGGAACAAGCTTTCCAGAAACTGTAGTGAAATGTGTTTGGAGTTGCCCTGGAACAATTTTCCATTAGTACATTTGGCTAGAATCTGTGTTAAAAATGATCACTGTAAAATATATTAATTATGCAGATCCATTAGTCTACAGAGTGGAGACACTGAGGTGTTTCCGTTTTCAATCCCTGAATCTTTAAACATTTAAACACATACCAATGACCAAGAGCCTCTTCTGGAAGATTTAATACTTCTGTGCTTGCTGATTTCAGGCTCAAAATACTCAGTGATTCCATCTTCTCATATGAGTGTGTGATAGCACCACTGCTCTGCTTGTACACCAGGCTAGAATGTTTGGTGATAATTCAAGTCTGTTCCAACACACATTCTGAATTAATACCAGCTGCTTTCTCCATACTTAATAGATTATTTTCAAGTCCGTAATGATCAGTAGGTTGAAGTACACACATCCACAGCCAAAGAAAGGGCAGAAGGAACCCTAGGGGAGATGGGGTATAATCTCCACTGCTATTTACTAAGGATTTAGTCACACCACCGAAAAAGCAGTATCTTCTAGCTAAAGACTGAAATATGATAGACTTTATAAAATTGTTTCCAAGATTACTTTTAAGGGATGGGCTATATTTGGTGAGCACGGTGGCTGAGCACACTGTATTTTTCATTAAAGTAAAAGTTCTCATTCAATGGCTCTTAGAATATTTAGAACTCTTATAGATGCTGTTAGAAAAAGCAAATTAATTAAAATTTATTTATCAGTACTGGCGGTAATATCGCACTTCCTGATGAAATCACCCAATTATGAATCTTTTTAGGAACAAGAAAAAGAGACAATGTAGAATCAATGAGTTACCAAGCTTGCCCCTGACAAAAATGACTATCCTTTTGGAAATACACATGTTTTATTGTATACTATACTCTGCACTTTTAAAAATTAACTGGGTATCTACACTGGGGTACTCCCAAAGCTACTGTTTATTTATTACACATAACAGATTACACCAGAAAGTCACTATTATATTAAAGCCTTCAAAACTTGACTCTTGGTGTTCCTGATTTGTGGTAGGTGGTCTTTGTTTGTTTAGATTCCTCTGGGTTTTGGCAAAACAGAGCAAGGGTGTCCTGAACTAGCTTCTATCTTCTAGTAACATTTACATCCTTATAATTTCTTTCTCGCAAGAAGGAAGAAAATGCAGCATTTTATAGACTCAATTCATGGCTGGCGTGCCCTCCCTCCATTCCAGAAGCTGCCATTGGGGAGAAATTTCAAACATATTAATTCTATGTCAGTTGCATTTTCTCCCTGCAACAATCATCTGTATTTTATTGGCTCAAGTGGATTTCAAATGGGGAGCTCAGGTGCAAAGGAACGCATTTGGGGACTCTATTTTTCGACTTTGTCATGCTTCTTGGTGTGCTTATTAGCAGCTGTGTTCCTTTTTAAATTACCCAGGTGGTATAGACCCTTTGCAATACTCTACCTGAAGTGCTACCTCAGCCCTTTCCAGTTAGTCAAAGAAGAGAAAGAAAATCATGGTGTGGGTAAATAAAAGGAAAATGAGAATTTTATAAAGTTCTCCACAAATAAATCAATTCAGTTGGAATTGGTTTTTGTATTTTGCATCAGTGACAAACCAGATACCTTGACATATTGCTATTTCATGACACTTTTATTTTGATTTTATGTCTGAAGGATTGAAAGTCAAAGGGAAGGTCTTATTTTGATCAATTAAAAAAGCTGCCTTAATTTAGCCACGTCTGCATATATCCTAGCCTGACCTGGCTCACTTTAGTCACATCCACATCTTTGTATCTGCACAAATTGACTGGAAATAAAGCACACATTCTTCAGCTTCAAATATATAATTAGTTTGGAATCATAAAGCCACAACCCGAGAAGGAGATTATATACTGTCAGAATAGGAAAAATCCTGATGAAGTTATAATGTATTAGTATAAATCCTGTAAGTCATTCCAGGCTAGAACTTAGTTACAGACTGTACTGATGAAGAAAAAACTGGATGCAGGGGAAAGATGAAGAGTACAACTCTGGAATGAACCTACCAGCCTTGTCCTATGTCTCCATTTTCTTGTCTGTAAAATGGAGAGGTAACACTATAACCCTCACAGAGTAATTATGAAGATTAAAAGAGATAAACCATGTAAAACACTTAGCACAGTATCAGGCATAGATCAGGTACTTACTAAATGGAACAACTATTGCATTCTTTGTTATGCTAAAAAGAATAGATGATCTCATTGTGAAAATTTTTAAAAAGCCTTTATTATTTTCCCTAATACAGCACAGATTTTTCTTCCTCAGAAGAGGTTATAACAGTCTTTCTGACTATGGCATTACAATTTTTCAGAAGTGATACTTTTAAAGATTGTGTGCACTAGCTCTGACTGAAACCACAGGTCCTGACCTATGTAAGATGCAGATGCACATTGCCATTCCAGGCAGGGGTTCTGAGCATGCTTGGAGCCCTAACACTCTTAAACTAGCAATCTGGAGGACAAGTCATACACTTTCACATGTAGGGTGCATGCTGTCCCCTGAAACTTCATTAATTTATAGTACTGAATAGCTTCAGATGTGATATGTGTATACTCTTCTACAGCTAAGACTTTATATACAACCTGTTATGACAGCCTAGAAAGAAGAATAATAATAGAAAATATTAAGGAGTCTTGGGGGATTGTAGGTATATGTTTGGGGAGAGGAAAAGGGATGGTCAGTGTTGATGAGCTCACTTACTAGTCATTGGCAACAATCCAGGGATAAAAGTTTTCTTTATTTTTACAACAAACTATTTGCTAAGGAACACTTGTTTCTAGCTAGGGTTTAGACATCTAAGGCATTACTAGGAACATGTTTATTGGAACAGTAACAAGGCAATATAATAACGTTGTGTAGCCTCGAGAGATTTGTCTACTTTTGAGTATGAAATAGAGTACTAAAAATTCAGTCTATATGTCAGAATGAGTAGCTTCACTGTGGCAAACAAAGTGTGTGTGTTAGTCATGACATGTCTAAAAGAGAGTAGATAGGAGGGTTGTACATTCCCAGACAACATAAAACTATTTCCAGGAGCTTCTGTAATGACTACTTGAGAACCTGAAAAATTGTTACTCTGAAATAAAAAAGAAGCTCTAGGTATGCATAATATTTTCAACTTTTACTTTCAAAATCTCTGAAATACATGTAGACAGACCAAACCTCTTCATTTTCAACTGTGCCTTTAACTTTTATTACAAATATATTCTCTAGCTCATTTCATCATGAAAAAGACCTTGCAGATTGGTTGATTATATAATAAAAAGAGAAGATTAAAGTTTGTTTCTATTTGAGCAATTACTTAATTATCTTGTCATCTCTGTCTAGAATAATTATATTAACAGACTTTCCCCCTAGACTTCTGAATTAACAACAAAGTATTCAGACCATCTTTTACTTTCTGGGGGCGGGGGGGGAGCAGTTAACCAGGTAATATATTTAAAAATCATTCCTAGAAATGTTGACCAGTCATTTTGCACTATTTTGAATTTAATAACAGCAACTTTTCTCCTGATTAGCTTCAAATACAGAAAAACGAGAGCCAGGGCTGGGCATTTGACAGATGGTGGCATAAATACACAGTGCAAAGAAAGACAGAAGAGAAGCAACAGCCACTTGTAATTACAGTTTTTCATGGAATGCTAGGGCTTTACTTCAATGATCTAAATGCTTTTTGTAAATTCAATTATTTTGCAAACTCATCTCATTCATTCTGTGTTGGTATAAGACCTCATGAAATTAGCACACATCTTTCACCCCAGCATAAAATATTTGGTAGCTATTTATGGAGTTTAAGAAATTCTCACTCTGACACTAACGAAGAAACTTTAATTAAAACGGTAAGCAGGTTGCAGCACAATAAATGCACTTAGGATATTAAACATTCCAAAGGTGTGAAAGGACATTACATTTTTATAAATCCAAATACAAGTTTGCTTAGTTTCCTTACTATGTTCAAAGAAACCAGCATATACTTCAACAGCTAAGCATTACACTAACCAACAACACGGTCTCTTTGGCTTAAACATGATTACATGAAAACAAAGTAAAAAAACAAAACAAACAGATATTGTCACTAAAGATTTCAAAAATGATATTTGGAAAGAAAAGTAATGTACTTATGCACACACACCCGCACACACACCATACAGAACCAGCTATTAAGCAAGATAGATATAAACTTACCGGAGCAAATATCACCATACACATTTACAAAAGAATTGATAATCCAACTTTCCTTTCCTGAAACAAAATAGAGGTTGTCTCATACTAAAAATAAAGCTTCTCTGTCCACAGCACCAGCCACTTGTCCCTCTTTTTATGAAGCATTGGAGAATAAGAAAAATCAATGCAGAGGGATAGTGAGATGTTATACCAATCAGGTAGCAGCTTCTGTCTTATTTGCAGAGAGATGGCAAAATGGTCAGATTATTAGATGGTGACAACCCACAGCCGAGTACAGAAACCTGATACATCCCTCTGGTGAATTCTGCCTGCGTTGTGGGGTGGTGGTTACCACCTTAGTGAGCTCCCACACTTTGTTTTTTGCTCACAACTGGAAGTGCAGGACCGCCTTGCACAAGCAGCCTGCATCACCAGGAGAGGCACTAACTCCCCTTTTCTCTTTGAGTCCCCTCCTCCCTCAAGCACAGCACCTAAAAAGGAACTGGGAGGTAAAAAGGAGCCAGGATTTTATGTGTTGGGATGAGGAGTGGGGAGCTGGGGTTTTATAAAATCCTTAAGAATAGATTTGCATAGATTAAGTAAAGGTTGATATGTTTGTTCAAAAAAATTGCCGTACTTTTTACGGAAATGCATGGATGTTATACATAATCCCCATTTGGGAAATTCATAGACTGTCCATAAATAATCATTAAGGCAATGGTACTAGATGACAGACTTTTCAAGCTCTGGCAATTGTGGAAGGGACAAATTACAACTTGGTTGCTCTCTCTCATCACAGGAGTGTTGCTGATGGCTGTCTCCTGCAAAATCTCAAAATTAAAAAGGTTTCAGAGTATAAATGTAGTCTGGTTGCCTTTCTCTGTAAACAAGCTTCTGTAGGAAGGAGTCCAGCTTGATTACTTCAAAGGGCCCAAATTATGGCAGCCTAAGGCAATGTGGTTTGGGGGCATTGGCTCCACATTCATGGGGGCCACAGGTTCCCTTCTCTCCTCACTTGGGCGAGTCCTGAGAAAAGTGCAGGGAGAGGAAACCTATCTGCCTCTCCCCTCCTGTCCCCCACTTCAGGACCCCACTCAGTGCTGGAGTGTTGTTGGTTGGCCCTGATGTCTCTGCTTTAGCTTTTGTGCAATTTGCAATGGCTCAGCTGAAACTTACATAGGCTGGCCATATTTTTTTATAGATGGTTATTAATTCAGAATCTGTCCCAAATCTTTCTTTGGGTCCTTCTCTCTCTCTCACAGACACATACATACACACAGTCACTACCACACCATAACCATCACTATCATCTCTCTCTCTTACTCCTTTTCTCCCTTTCTCCCTTTCCCTATATACATACCATCAACTAGCTGGGGACGGAGGAGGAGAGGTTGGGGACCAAACAAATCAGAAACCCATGATGAGGAGTCAGGAGCCCAGGGTTCTTTCTATTCATGATCCTTGGTAGCCATGTGATTTGGGAAGCTCTGGAAGATCTCTGAGCCTTAGTTTGCCATCTGTAAAATGGGTATACTGGCACCTTCGAGAGGTGCTGGTGAGAAAGTGTGGGGAAGAAATGAGTAATTGCTAAGTTAGTGCCTTCAAACCCACGCAAACACATGCCAACTGGGCTCAGGGAGCTCCAGCTGCCTTTCTCCTTCTGCCACTTTGATCTACTAGTCCCTGAAGAGTGAGCCTTCAGGGTATGCACCAGTTCTTCAGATTGTGGATGCCCCCTTGCAATTCTGATAGGAACCTTCCCCACCCCAGTCCTTCATGGCCACCCCTCACCTGCTTATTAAGAAATCACCACAATTCAATGACAGAAGTTACTCAGGAGTAAATTAAGCCAGTGAATACATGTGACGCAGAAAAGGCATTTAAGTGAGCGTGGGTGAGCATTTGCAGAATAAATGAAGGGAGGGATGACTGGAGGAATAATATCCCTGTGCCCCCTGTGCCCAAGGGCTACAGTTCCTCCAGGTGGCTAACAAGAGGCAGAGTTAATGTGGAACTGAGGAGGCTGCTGCTTCTGGCAATTTACCTATGTGGGAGACCACGCTGAGCAACTTTGGATATTAAGAGCCCCATTTCAAGCACAAAGAAAAAAAGTTTTCTCTTCCACATATTCTTACTGAACATTTTTTGAATATTTACTCTGCACTGGGTCTTTTCCTAAGAATTTCTTTTTATATATATCACCTTATGTCAGTGGTTCTCAACCTTCCTAATGCTGCAATGTATTTTCATTGTTAAAAAGGGGTGGCAACCCACAGATTGAGAACCGCTGCCTTTTGTGGACCTCACAAAATTACACAGAGTTACTATTTTTATTCCAGTTTATAAATGAATGAGAAAACTGAGCCCCAAAGAATGAAGTCTCTTATCTGAAGGGACAAAGTCAATGATTGGCAAAACTAAGATTTGAACCTTCTTGGTTGCCATGTTGAAGCTGTTAACCACTCTGCTGTAAATAGTGCATGATGGTGCTGGTACTTCTGTTTACTCTGTGTACAGGGATGACAGAACCACATGTGGACACATGGACTTTGTGATGATATCTCCTCAGCTGTTTCCAGTGTGCAGATCCACACCATAGGCACGAGGAATCCCAGGTATAGACAGAAAATCTATCAAGCCAATAAGGTCTGTATCAACTCGGGTACTTTTTAACACTCAGGAAGATAGGAGTGTGAGTCTCAGCCTTGGGTTTAGTAAAGGTTTGTTCTAAGACCCTGGGTGTGTCCTTGAATTTGTTTATGTCTCAGTTATTCTCATGTTTAAATCAAAGGATTCCCACTTTGTTTTCTGTAAAGAGCTTTCTGGGTCAACTTCAGCAAACTAAATTTCTAAGACTAATAGGTAGATTCTAATCTGCCAATTGGGTGAGCTTTTCCTGCCTCACATTTTGTTCCAGATAAAACATTAATGTTCTCTATGTCTTCTCTGCTATACCACCAAGCCACCATCACCTCTGGCCCTTGCATGGGCCACTGAAATGGACTTGCCATAGGTTCTGCCTTTTTCACTCTTACCTCCATCTTCTATTATCTAAATAAAGTATAAATTCAATCATATAACCTGTCTGAGAAAAAATACAACTGTCCAGCAGGGCTTAAAGTAAAATCTAAACTCTTTCCTATGTCTTTAAAGCCTTATATGACCTGGCTCCCAACTACCTTTTTGTTTTTATGGAATTCCAGCCCTTTCTTTCAGTACTCCTCAGCCCATTCACCTTCTACACCCTTATACTTCTATTCCTTCTGCCAGGAGTGGTCTAGAATGATCTGGATGATCTGGAGCACTCTAGAAAGCTTTTTCCTCAGCTCTTTTTCTCCAAGTCTCTTAGCATTCAATTCCTAGCACTACTTTCTGCTCCATAGAGGGTCCTTCTTCCCAGACTGCTTCATCAGCAATAAAAATAATTCCCATTTTCTCCAGTCATTCCCTTTCATGTTATCTTATAGATTTTGTTATTGTGTTTGTGTGTTATTTTTATTTTCTTTTGTTTTGTTTCTATTGTTTTTTCTTTCTTTTTTTTGGTAATTTTTATTGCCCAGGGTGTTCTTTCTTATTTATTCATTTAATTATGACACTTGATTTTAGCTAACAGGCCGAGGAACTGTTCATTTAATTATGGACTATTTCCTGTCACTAAGAGACAACCTCCACAGAAGCAGGAAGCATATTTGTGTCTCCACATCATATCTTAATGTTTAGGAGAGTACCTATTACACAGTAGGAGTGGCTCAGTAGACATGTGGTGGATCAATAAATGCATGATGGAACCAGTGATTCAACACAAGAAAAAGTTAGGTTCAAGATTGTGGTAAAAAAAACCTAAGTTTATCAAAGGAGCTTATCCTTGAAATGCAAGACTGTTTGAAATAATGAACAAGGGCAACTGATTCATTTGTATTAGCAGAAACAGATCATTTTGACCTCTTCATTTAGGAGTCACTTTTAAAGGGCTGCAGCCATGCCAAAGTGGGTAGTGAACTCATTTTGTAGTAAACCACACTGATCATTTGTCTTTTAAAAGCTTGGGTTCCCAAGGTTCAGCTCACCTAGGCCCACACAGAGCAGCAGATATTTGTATACGTGGCCATATCTTTGTCTTCAAAGAACAAACAGCCTTGTCAACTAACCACTTAGACTGTCCTTACCTTCCAATACAATAGGCGATTTAGACAGTTGGCTATCACTCTTTAACATGGAATTGGAACTGACAAAAATAAAGCAATATGTTATTTATTTGATGGTTCTTGTTTAAAAAATGTTAAGAATGTTAACATTCTTGCTACTGGCTTAAAATAACATTTATCCATTATTACACTCTTAAAAATAGAAGTACAGTGCTTTCTAAGTCAATTATTTATAGAGAAGGTTAAATAGATTAAAATAATCTGTGATTCTCTAAAAACCTCATTAGCAATGCTAATTTCCAATATGGTCAGATTTTCAACTCTGATCTTTCAATTTAGCATGGCCTTCCGACAACTTCAAAAGATTTTTTTCCCCTCTAAATGGAAAATCTTGCTTTCTGTTCGCTTTTTCTCCTGCTAAATGCAACAGTTCCTTTCCCTTATAGATTCTATTTCTAAACATCTGGCCTCCCACAAGGGGTCCTTTTCAGGCCCGTCTGCATTAAAGTTTTAGACAGTGGGAGGCCTACATTTAAGTATTTATTAAATACTAAGAGAAAAATTTCAGAGCCAAGATGATCTCTCTGTTGTGGTGGGGGAAGGGAGGAAATCAAAGATAAGACTGCTTTAGTCATACTAATTAATGATGAAGAGTGTAAGCTAAGTTCTTCTATTTTGTTTCAGGAACAATTTCAACTCTTTCAGACTATATCAATGAGAGCACTTGCACTCAAACCATTTATGAAACAACCTCAAAAGATTCAGTCTTCCTCTGATTGAGCAAGCTTCTAGCATGGGTAAAACTTAATTTATTCTGATATGAGTAGGCTTACAGAGTAAGGGCAGAACTTTCTAGGCCTTTTGTCTTCTATTTCTCTTGTAGGAGACAGTTTTTCTTTAACACTGTCTCTTTCCCTTTTCAAACACTAATGAGATAAAGTAATATCAATACCACTTGGACATTTATTAGATCTTTAGCTTTCCTCCATAGTGTTCAAGGATGGTTGAAAGAATTCCACACTGAAGCTGAAGGTAGAGGAAAAGTTTGTGGAAACAAGGTTAAGAAATATAGTGGAATAAGACTGAGGGAAAATTGGGACATTTGGGTGGAAAGGTAGCTAAATGGTAGATGAAATAGCAGGTCAAAAATGTTCAAGATACATTTTCTGAAGACCATAAGTCTAAGCTATTCAAGGGCATGTTAATATCTTTCTTATTCATCTCTGTATCCACAACCTAAAGCAACCTGCCTATCACAGAGTAGCCAATGACTATTTGCTGAATAAGGAATATATAGCCCTATAGGGGTGGGGGAGAGGGGATGGTAAAATGTGTGTTGTTAAGTATAGTCACCTTTAAGCAGACATTCTGCTTCTGTTTGTCCCTCCAGACTCATGGTTCTATCCATTGTGTGTCCCAGCAGGCTGACCTCATGGGCCCCATCAACCAGGCCACTTCTCAGAGGCATCCCAGTGGGAGGTGCTGCCAATGAGAAGTACCATCAGGAAATTAAAGGGAGAGAGAGACTGAGGTGAAGGTATTTATTCCCTTGATCCCTCCTCATGTGTCCCTAAATTGGCTATGTTCCTCTGGCAAAGGCCACGGGCTCATAGCCTTCCTTCCTGCCTTCTTTCTTTCCTTCCTTCCATCCCTCCCCCTTCCTGTCCTCTCTTTCTCTCTTATTCTCTTGCTTTCTTTTTCTCTTCCATTTTTTCTCTTTCCTTCTTTCCTTCCATCTATCTCCCTTCCTTTCCTTCCTTCCTTCTTTTTTTCTTTATTTCTTCCTTTTTTCCTGTTTTCTTTCTCTTGTTCCTTTCCCCATTCCCCTGCTTTCTCCTCTTTCTCTCCTCTTTCCTTGACCCTTCAGGCCTGTGGTGGTGACAGCCTCTCTCAGTTACTATTCCCAGAGTTCTGTGCCTGCACCATTCCTTGCTGCTTTACTGCAACCCTGTCCACCCCCTTGAAAATTCCTCTCTTTTAAAAACTCCCCTCAACCTCTCGGTTTGAGTGCACCAGCTATTTCCTACCCAGAACCTGAGTAGTACAAAGGGGTGGTCTCAATCTCCAGCTCTGCTCCTTATCGCTTGTGTAGTCTTTTCACATGTCCTCACCAATAAAATCGAGTGCTTAGAAACAAACACATACAAAGTGCTAAGTGTAGCATACCAAGCATTCTGTATGTAACAATAATAATATTGAGAATGATACTCTTTGTAGAGATGATATACATGCTCTTTTATGTTGCCTTTAGAGGAAGGATCCTTTTGTTGTTGTTGTTTTGTTTTGTTTTTTTGTAGAGACAGAGTCTAACTTTATCACCCTCGATAGTCTCACTTTATCACAGCTCACAGCAACCTCCACCTCCTGGGCTTAGGCGATTGTCTTTGCCTTAGCCTCCCAAGTAGCTGGGACCACATGTGCCCGCCACAATACCCAGCTATTTTTTGATGCAGTTTGGCTGGTTTGAACCTGCCACCCTCGGTATATGGGGCCAGCGCCCTACTCACTGAGTCACAGGTGATTGTATCAGATTTTATGAAAAGGAAAGTCAATGCTATTCAGAAAGATTTAATAATGTTTCCCCACTTAAATATCTGGAAATACAGAAATGACTTTGAGGCCAGGTGTATGGCTTAAAGCAAAGAAACGTTTGTTGAAAATGTTGGAAAGCAGACCAGACAGTAGATTTCCGGATATATAGCCAGGGGCTCTGAGCCTCAGGCAATAATTCCAGCTTTTTTTTTTTTTTTTTTAGAGACAGAGTCTCACTCATTTGCCCTGGGTAGAGTGCTGTGGTGTTATAGCCTCAAACTCCTGGGCCTCTTGAGTAGCTGGGACTATAGCCACCTGCCACAACACCCAGCTATTTTTAGAGACAGGGTCTCACTCTTGCTCAAGCTGGTTTCAAACTTCTGAGCTCAAGCAATCCTTGGCCTCCCAGAGTGCTAAACTTATAGGTGTGAGCCACTGTTCCTGGCCTATTTCAGATTTATTAAATGCTGATTACTCTTCTGCTTTCATTCCTGTTCTAATTAAATATTTTAATTCAATAGAGGAGGTGAGTTTCTTTAGAAACTCCCTCAATACCCCCAAAAGACTTTCATCCAGGGGACAAGGGGGCTCAGGTTTTACATATCATAGCTGAAGCCTATTTGGGGGCTCATGTCCTCAATAGGGAAGACCAATTCTCTCTCTCCCCTTTTTTTTTTTTGTTGCTGTTGTTCCAGTTTGGCTGGGGCTGGGTTCGAACCCACCACCCTCGGTATATGGGGCTGGTGCCCTATTCACTGAGCCACAGGTGCCACTGGAAGAACAATTCTCAAATTCATGAGGACTTTGTTAATAGTCTAAAATGAAAGGGTAATTATTAATTAGCCTAAAAATTTCAGTGCTGCCGTTTTTTATGGGTGTATGCTATATTTCAGGTTTGACAAATTCTGTGGATACAGTAGTGGAAAAGGTGAATATAGTCCCTGCTGAAAGGAGCTAAGAATCTGAGTTATCTACCCATGCCAGCAACCTACAGTCCTGGTAGACAAATAGTGCTCAGTACATATTTACTGCATGATTTAAGAAATAATGCTGAATTATTCTGACATATTTCTTAATTATAAAGGTAAGCACATGAACACACTGCCCTAGATTCGCAGTTTTCAAAATGTAAAATATGACCATCAAATGTTTCAGTGAAATTCTTGTATGCCAGAAAAGAGATGGCACATTCAAATGATCAAATCATCTCAGCTTATTATATTATCATAAGCACGATCTTTAATAGCTTAAAGCTATTTAAAGCTGAATGCCAGGGATTCCCTAGAGATGCTCTATGGCACCCCATGGAGATAGGAAGATGATGCAAAGGGCAGCCAGGGAAAGTAAAGCTGTATATCCTTTCTCCCCTCAACCGACTTACTCCACAACTCTCCAATCTGTATCTCAGGTTTCTGAACACAATTGCATTTGAAAAAAAAGTTTTGCATCTTCAGTGAAAAACTGTGCAGAAACACAGATCTAATGGAGAAATTTGGCATTTGTGACTTCCTATCACAGGCCTTTCAGATAGAAGTAATGATGCTAATATTTACTCCCAAGGATAAGACTAAACACTGTGCATAGGTTATCTCCTTTGATTACCATTCAAACCTATGAACTAGAATCTATGATTATAGTTATTTAACACATGAAGAAACTAAGGTTTACTGAAGTTCAGTAGATTGCCCAAGCCTGCACAGCTAGTTCAGTATTAAAACAAAGGCTTGAACCTGTGTTGTCTGATTCCAAACACAGGTTGTGAATCTCCACATTACCAACTGTGGAGATTGGACCAACTGTGCCCAAATTTAGCATTCACAACGTGAGCAGATATACATTTCCTCTTTGTCTGTTTTTTAGACCTTATACATACTGGAAATCAAAAGCAAGATATTTCAGTTGCATAATTTCTGGTGATCATATCTACTGTCCTGTTGTAGGGGATTAAAAGTGGTCCCACTACAAACCTCTGAACAAAAGATTCACTCTTTCTGTAATTCTGCACAGCACACAATATCACTTTGCACATTTTAATACATGGTATTAAATACATACATGGTATGTATTAAAAGAGTGAAACCAAATGACTTTTCTCAGGCTTTCTCTCAGAATTCTAATAAAAAAAATAGCAAAGATAGATTGCTTTGTTTTCTTCCTATTATTTTTTTTCTATTTTTTTCCAGTTTTTTCTTTAATTATTTAAATCATAGCTGCGTACATTAGTGCAATCAAGGAGTACAATGTGCTGGTTTCATATACAATCTGAAATGTTTTCATCAAACTGATTAACAGCCTTCATGGCATTTTCTTAGTTATTGTATGAAGAAATTTGTATTTTGCATTTAGTAAGTTTCACCTGTACCCTTCTAAGATCCACCTTAGGTGTGGCCCCACCAATTACCCCCCCTACACTCCAACCTCACCCGTCCCCTCCCCTTCCTTACCCCTTTCCCCATATTCTTGTGCTATAGTTGGGTTATAGCCTTCGTATGGAAACTATAAATCAGCTTCATAGCAGGGCTGAATACATTGTATACTTTTTCTTCCATTCTTGAGATACTGTGCTAAGAAGACTATGTTCCAGCTCCATCCATGTAAACATGGAAGAGGTAACATCTCCATCTTTCTTTAAGGCTGCATAGTATTCCTGGGGGAGTCATGGAAGAAGCCCAAGTGCCCATCGACTCACAAATGGATTAATAAATTGTGGAACATGTATACCATGGAATACTAAGAACAGTTATTTTCAAAGGCCAGTTTCAGTATGATCCTGCTACTATGACGGATAATAACAACCACCCTTATCCAGGGGGGTCCTGACAGTTTAAGGGTCTGTCCAGAGACCCACAGAAAAGCACCAACCTCAGGGAAAGGTAAGCCCAGGGCTGGCCACACATCTGAACCCTGCGGAGCTCCAAGGGCCTGCCAGGCATCTGCCTGCCCTCCACCCAGCCGGCCCCCACTGAGGACCCAGAACACCCATTCCTTCCTCTTCTGCTCCAGGGTCATGCTCCTGGGTTTCCTGCCTCTCTCCCCTTCCAGGCCCTCCTTTCTCTCCAGGAAATGCTTTTTCCATCCATTCCCAAGGATGCAGGCTCCAGAAGGTAAGGACCTGATCTGGGGACGCCTGCGTCTCCAGCACCTATCCCCGGCATGAGATAGGCACTCATTAAATAACTGTCGAATGATTAATCTGCCGAGCACATCCTTTCCGCCAGCCCTCCTCCACCTCGTCTCACTCAGCAGCTGGATCTGGCAGGGCCCTGGACAGTCTAGAGCCAGCCTAGAGAAGACCCCAGGGAACATGGCACAGTGGCCAGGTGCTCAGTCTGACTTCGGTCACAAAGCGGCTGGCACCATCAATCGGGAGTGAAGATAAAGAGCGTAAGAGGTGACAGTCAGGAGTTTCCCAGAAGCTAAGTGTTCAGAAAAGAGAAGAAGAGGGGCCACGTGACATGGTGGCAGGGGACCTAAGGTCCACAGTAAGAGGATCTGGTCTGTGTCTCTCTCCAAGGCAGGATCTACAACCGTATCGCCTTTGTATTTCCAATTCCTGGCAGAAGAGCTCATGGCAGATAGTCAAGTGTCTGCTGAATTTTACAGACTTTGTGTCAGTAGAGGGACGTGTTTGTCCATCGAATGAGCACACGTGTGTTGGCCAATCAGGCTGACACTTGAGCTAATGAATGAGCACCAGGGACAAGCAGATCAAGTCTTATGCCTTTCTCTTCTCTTAATAACCCTCCTTCTGTGGTGATGCATTCTTCTGGGCATGTTACATCTACTGGAGGAAAACGACTCTGAATTTCTAGAGCACTCCCTAGCACTCCTTTCTCATTGAAGATGTGAAACACGCCTGACTTGTCGCAGTATGTTCAGAATCAATTTCTCCTCTCTGTAGAATGCGTACTTCTGCAGAGGGATAATTCCACTTGTTAATAGTGGTCTTAATTGGCTTCAGCTTTACAAGGTGCTACCTTCTGACCTCCTATCGGGGGCATCCGTTCCCTGTTCTCACATTTTAGGGGGGAAAGAAGGATGGATTTGCCACCAGGTGGGATCTGGCAGACCTGCAGCAAGACACCTGTCTTCTCCAGCCCAAATAAAAACATCTGATTCGGCTTCTTTCTGGGATAGTTTCCTGCTAAGCTAGAAGTTACTGGAAACAATGACTGCCTACACCATGGAGGCTGGGAAAGACGTGGTGACGACGGGACTGCTGCCTAAAGGGGGAGAGAAGCCACACGTGGGGTGACGGGGTGAAAAGGGGAGAGGCAGCCAGAGACTCAGGTGCTGGCAGAAGACGGATGGCTCACGCCACGGGCACCTGAGAGAAGCACGAGACAGTCACTACCGAGGAAGGTGTGGGCAGGGCAAAGGGGCAGCTCCAGGTCTGAATGAACCAGCACAGCATGGAAGGGGCAGAGGAACTCACCCAACCAGAGAGACAGAGCTGGGGAATACACCTCCTCGCCACAAGCTCACTCTCCCGCAGCTCTCTGGTCTCCTGTGATGCCTCACATTGCTTATACCCAAGTGGAAACCACAGGGGAAGGGGGCTGCAATGCGTGAGCCTCCAGGATTGCAGAACAGAATAAGCAATAGGTTTGGAGGGGCAAATGGAAACCATTCCGCCAAAATACTTGGTCTACCACACGGTGTCGTTTCTGTGGCCCTAGTTTTGCAAATAGGCAGAGGTGAGGTGTTCTGATGATTAGCTGACCACAGCCAGCCTTCCACACAGGTGACCGTGCTCTGATAAGGTAGGAACAAGCTGGGAGGTAGCAGGCAGGATGGCGCAAGGGAGGACTTGTTCCCTGTAGTTCTACAGAAAAAGAATAGGCAGAGGGGAGAAAAAGGGCCAAGGCCAATTCCAAGGAGTTGCCTGAAAACCAAAATCCAGAGAGAAGAGAGTCAGGAACCACGTAAGAGGCTGAGTGTTGCATAACCTGGACTCCCAGAAGCAGGTCACTGCTACTACGGGCAGCTGTGTCCACCGTGGAGGAGTCTGACGTCACTGCAAGATTTCTTCTCAAGCGCCTGGGGGCTTCGTCCTCAGGGAGTCAGATACTCAGCCATTCTGAGCATGTAAAGATCCAGTGACTGGAATTACGTTTGCCCACATATGCAGCTGGGAAAACTGAACATACAGAAAACCTCATTCATTCATGAGGGATGATGCTGTAACTCAAGGTGCCTTGGACTAGGCTGAGGACAAACAAAACCACATGAAAATTTTTTAACTGCTAAAGAGAACAAACTTTCAAACTCCATGCAATATTTTAGGGACAATGACTTACAGGTATACAATGGGCATACAAACTACAATTCATTTTTCTCAGTTCAATAGGACCTAAACTAGGTAACATACTTCCATAAAAGGACAATATTACAGTCTATGAACTTAAGAAAATTATGGATGATTATCCAAACCTTTAACATTGTTCATCTTGAAGACTGTGTTATAATAAGCATGCGTTACTTTTATAATAAATTATGTTATAAAAGTTTAGCATTGATAAGCACTGAATTAAAACAACAGCTCCACAAATAAAATTTTCATCACTGAAGGCATGTCTTTACTCTAAAAGACTCCAACTGGGAAGTCTGACTCTGGGCCTGCTGGAGCATTTACACACCCTGCACAGGCCCGTCAATGTGGAGGGGGAAAGTACCAGGCTGCAAGACGTTCTAAGAGGCTGATCTCTCAGTTTGGACTTCAGAAATCTGACTTCTTTTCAGACTGCTCACTGTAACTGTGCTAATTACTTTAATTCCCTGGCCTGCCATATCTTGATAATTTAAATAAAATAATGACATTTGCTTCATAGATTGGAAGATTATAGAAACAGCCAGAAACAAGTGTCTGAAATTACCACATTCCCCTCCTCCCTGTGAGACACATAAGAAACTTTAGGTGAATTTACATTATTTTTGAAATATGTAGATGTATCACAATTATACTTTTTCCTACCTAAAAGGAAAAAAAAACTTTGTTTTAAAAGCTTCCCTATATCTGCAGCCCTAAATATTCCCTATGAACCTTAATTTATCTGAGACAGCAGTTTTAATAGTAATCCAATCCAGGTTCTAATCTAGTCTTAGACTTGGGCGTATTATAATCACTTTGGCGGGTCTGATTTCTGCTGCATTCTTATTCTCCCTGATTAGTCTCCAAAAGAACACAACAAAAGAAGGAAAAGTTTTAATTGAGGTAATTTATGACATTAATCATTTTCCAAACTTTCAAGCATTGGATTACAAGGTTTAATGGGTGGGTTCAGAGAACAGTTCTTTCATTTCTTAGTGGAGGCTTCAAACATCAGAATGCACATTGTGCTTGTTGAGCGGTAACAGTGCTTTGGGTATAGTTTTAAAAAATAGCTTTATTCAGAGCTGCACCTGGGCAGACAGCAGGCTAACAGGTCCTATCACTATTGACCAAAAGTTTTCAGAAATCTCATAATCACTTACGGCAGGAATTAACAAGAGTTGAACTATTTCCACAAAAGAAACAGGACATTCCTGGGACACAAGAAGAGGGGCGGTGGGGCCTGGACTCCATCCTCTATTCCTAGTGGCCTTGAAGTCAGAACACCAGGACTTTATGCCCAGGTAACTCATTTACAAGAATGGTTAGGCTAGATTTTCCCTAGACCCCCCTGAAGGCCACAATTTTATGATTCCCTCCCAGCCATTCCTCTTAAGATGCTGAAATAGGCTCAGCGCCTGTGGCTCAATAGGCTAAGGCGCCAGCCACGTACACCTGAGCTAGTGGGTTCGAATCCAGCCTGGGCTCGCCAAACTACAATGATGGCTGCAACCAAAAAATGGCCGGGCGTTGTGGCGGGAGCCTGTAGTCCCAGCTACTTGGGAGGAAGAGGCAGGAGACTCGCTTGAGCCCAGGAATTGGAGGTTGCTGTGAGCTGTGATACAAAAGCACTCTATCGAGGGTGACAGCTTGAGGCTCTGTCTCAAAAAATAAATAAATAAAAAGTTATATAGACTGGAAATGGTGGATGTGGATCGTGCCTATAATCCAGCCCTCTGGGAGGCCAAGGTAGTAGGATTCCTTGAACTCAGGGGTTTCAGATCAGCTTGAACAAGAGTGAGACCTGTCTCTACTAAAAATAGAAAAATTAGCTGGGCATTGTGGTGGGAGCCATTAGTCACAGCTGTTTGAAAGGCCTAGGCAGGAGGATCACTGGAACCCAGGAGTTTGAGGTTGCTGTGAGCTAGGCTGACACTCTAACCTGGGACCGAGGGAGACTGTCTCAAAAACAAGTTATATAAATATCAGCTATTATTACCTTATAGGCGAGGGAACTCAGATCCCAACACAGAGCTAGACCTAGTCTAGTGCTTTTGCCAAATACTAGAGGTCTTTGGGTTCCTTGGATTGAGGGAGCCCCGATTTGGAGCTGGCACCAGAACAGGCGTGTGTGGCACTAGCACTGCCTGCATGTAGTCCGGTCTCCCTCATGCGGCAGAGCTGGGTGGTTCAGGTTGTCCTTTGGTTCTGAGGCCCAGATGCACAGCCTGAAGGTAGAGGGGTTTATTTACTTCCCATTTTTCGTTGTTTTTGACAGAGTATCACTGTCACCCTCCATAGAGTGCTGTGGCAACATCATAGCTCACAGCAACCTCAAACTTTTGGGCTCAAGGGATCCTCTTGCCTTAGCCTCCCGAGTAGCTGGCAATATATGCGCCCACCACGATACATGCTGGTTTTTCTCTTTTTAGTAGAGAAGGGCGTCTTGCTCTTCCTCAGGCTGGTCTCCAACTCCTGAGTTCAAGCAATCTCCCAGCCTTGGCCTCCCAGAGTCCTAGGATTACAGGCGTGAGTCACCGTGCCCGGCCTACTTCCCATCATGTTTGATAGCAACTGGAGGGTGTACGGTGCCATTACAATCTGCCCTTTGTCAACAACTGGGTTCAGAGAAAGCTTAGACACCCAGACAAAACCCTTGAGTGACTGAGTGCGCGTGTGTGTGTGTGGTGGGGAAGAAACATGTACCAACCCACTCGAACAGTGTGGCTTTCTTGGCAGTGAGAGCGTGCTGGCAACAAAGGGCTGGGGCTCCCCAGAATAGTTGGGAAATGACACCTTTCTAAGAGGGGAGTAGTTCTAATTGAGATATATGAAAAACACGTTTCCCTGAAACTCCATCCTTCCTAGTGACTGTGAAGAAAACAAAGAGGGGAATGGTGAATCTGTCCAATTGCCTTGTTAACAAAGGAAACTGTTTTGTTTTGTTTTTTTCGCAGCTGCAGTCCAGGGGGCAGTAACTGAAAAACAGACTAAGAGCATAACTCCCTGTTCCCAAACTTCTGCCTAGAGTGCTTTATAAGAGGGAGGCTCTGCTCCAAGGAGGTTGTAATCCCAGCAGGGCCCTAGGCAAGAGGGCCAGTGTAGCTCAGGGTGGCCCAGTGTATGCCACACCAGGGTACTTTTTGCGGCCCAGATGCCAGAAGCATGGAGGGGAATAATGGTTGGCTGGGGGGAGCAGTGAGGAATGGCTCTCACAGCAGAGTTGGTCTGGATGCCAGCTGTGGGGTGGGCTCTAGCTTGACTTAGCCTCCAGAAAGGCTCTGAATGAGCAGGAAAGCTGAAGAGGCAGAATTGAGTTTCCTGCTGTTCCCTGAGTTTTGTAGGTGTCAGTAACAGATGGTAGGTGCTCTGCAGTGGTACAACCATCTGCATGCCTCGTTTTTCACTTATCTGTGAGGCACTCACACCCAAGGGGTCCTATCTTTCACCTCAGTGGAACAGTGGTTGGTTCTCAACAGACAGGCTGTATGTGTTAGGAGCCACCCAGGACCAGGAGGGTGGCCCTGGAAACACTTTTTTTTTTTGAAGTTTTTGGCCGGGGCTGGGTTTGAACCCACACCTCTGGCATATGGGGCCGGCACCCTACTCTGTTGAGCCATGGGCGCTGCCTAGAAACACTTCTCAGGAAAACACTCGACTTTGTATTTGATCTGTACATTTAATTAACTTTGAATTTTATATATGTAATAGTTCTATATTTTTTTTTTTTTTTAGATAGTGCCTTGCTTTGCCACCCAAGCTGGAGTGCAGGCTGCCTCTGAATTACTAAATCACAAAGTTATAGTGGGGGGCTGGGCGTGGTGGCTCACGCCTGTAATCCCAACATTCCCGGAGGCTAGCCCGAGGCCAATGGATTGCTTGAGCTCAGGAGTTTAAGATCAACCTGAGCAAGAGCAAGACCTTGTCTCTACTAAAAATAGAAAAACTCTTGAGGTGTCATGATGGGTGCCTATAGTCCCAGCTCCTGGGGAGGCTGAGGCAAGAGGATCTGTTGAGAACGAGACTGAGGTTGCTGTGAGCTGTGATGATGCCAAGGACCTCTACTTGAAATGAGACTCTGTCCCCAAAAAACAACCCAAATTTATAGCTGGGAACCTTTCTTCATTTTTTTCTTTTTTTTTGTAGAGACAGTCTCACTTTATCACCCTCAGTAGAGTGCCATGGTGTCACATAGCTCACAGCAACCTCCAACTCCTGGGCTTAGGCAATTCTCTTGCCTCAGCCTCCCAAGTAGCTGGGACTACAGGCACCCG
>CAUYON010011783.1:0-23153 GCA_963573935.1 Arctocebus calabarensis | reverse complement strand
TGGCGTCACACTGCTCACAGCAACCTCCAGCTCTTGGACTTAAGCGATTCTCTTGCCTCAGCCTCCCTAGTAGCTGGGACTACAGGCGCCCGCCACAGCTCCCGGCTATTTTTGTTTTTGTTTTGTTTTTGCAGTTCGCCGAGGCCGGGCTTGAACCCGCCACCGTCAGTATATGGGGCTGGCGCTCTACTCGCTGAGCCACAGGAGCCGCCCAGGAATATAAACTTTTTAATAGGTAAAATTTAATTTGCTGCTTTGTGTTACTAATAGGTGATACCAGTTTAGGGTTCATCTTTAAACCACAACACTGCTTTCTCATGTTTAGAAACTCATAATTTGGAAGACATTTTATTCTTTTTATTATTTTTAATAATTATATAGACTTTATATATTTTCTCAAAACTGCTTAGTTTTGTAGCATATTAACATTGTTCTTAGTCATAAACACTTAACTTGGATATCTCTGTCTGCTATTTGGTCCTGAGTCCTTAATCAGAGTCTCCTCCAGGCCAGTCCAGCCATGGTGAAGTTATGGGGTCACCTGCATGGCAGTGGTGTGAGCAGTGCCTGAAGAGATCCTCTCCCCATCTGTCATCAGAACACTGTGATGCAGTCTCATTCTCCTGAGCAAACTCCTAAAAGCCTCTGCTCCTGCTCAGAGTCAACTCAAAGTCCTTGCCTGACCTTGAACCCCTGGATGGTCAGCCCCACCTCTCTGGTCCCTTTTCTCCCACCCAGTTGCTGTTGGGGCTGCGTTCTTCACACCTGCCACCATTCCTGTCTCGGGGCATTGCTCTTCTTCTCTTTTCCACAAGCCCCTCCCCCCCATCTTTGTTAGGTCCCTTTCATCTAGTCTCTGTTCAAACAGAATCTTATCCCAGTAGTGGCCTCTAGCTACGCTCCCTAGAGTATGGATAGCAGCTTTGGCCCTCAGTACCTATGTCTTAGCTCTTCCTGACTCTCTTCCAGCATACTTATTACACTGACTTGTTTGTATATTTATTTTCTCTCTCTTCCTAATGGAAAGTAAGCCCCATGAATGTAAGTGCTTTATTCTGATTTGCTCAGTGTTGAGTCCCAGTGCCTATGACAGCTCCTCCGCAGAAAGGGTACACACCACACAGCTGGTGGATAATCAGATAAATTATTAGGTTAACATTTTCTTTCTGTTTTTTGCTTGTTTGTGTTTCTTACTCAGGATGAGTCCTTCCTGAAGGCCCTGAGCTTCCTTCCCATCCCATTGTCTAACCCCATAAATGCATATGACAATAAAGTTCTCCCTGCTCACCAGACATACGTGGACATGTGTGAATGTTTGGATTTTTGCCCCTGAAACTTTCAAGCTGTGTGCAAGCAGACTTCCACAGAAGCCACACCATCTCTTTAGCAGCTGTAGTCAGGTATTTCTAAAACCCATCTAGGTGCAAGCTGAAAATGCTTCTACTACAGGCTGGGTTTAAAAATCTATAATGATTCCATCTCAATTGTAGCAACATTTCATTCTACTTTGGCAATATCTTCTCACACTAGACATTTAATTGAAAGTTTCTAAGCAAGTTTCTAAGCAATTTCACTTGAAATTCTAATTTTTTCCCACTTTTTAAATTTTATTTTATTTTATTTATTTTTACATATACATGTGTTTATTAGGTTTCCACTTTTTGCCTTCATGGAATTAAATATTAAATATTTAATAACAATAACACTGTTTAAGATAAGGACTAGAAACAAAAACCTCAAAAAGAATGAAAGAAGATAAATACAGAAGATAAATAAAGAAGAAATTCTAATTTTTTATGTATTTATTTATTTTTTTTTTTGTAGAGACAGAAAAGATCGCTTTATCATCCTCGGTAGAGTGCTGTGGCGTCACACAGCTCACAGCAACCTCCAATTCCTGGGTTTAAGCAATTCTCTTGCCTCAGCGTCCCGAGTAGCTGGGACTACAGGCACCCACCACAACGCCTGGCTATTTTTCTGTTTTGCAATTCGGCCACCAGGTTTGAACCCACCACCTTCAGCATATGGGGCCAGTGCTCTACTCGATTTGCCACAGACACCGGCCAGAAATTCTAATTTTTTAACTTAAAAATTAAAAAGATTCTATTAAAAATTCTGACAATCATTTAAAATTTCAGAACTCAAAAAATTAATTCCTCCCAGGTTTTTACCAAAAGGAAAATTTTAAAATGGAATCACACAAAGTCCTGTATATAAATGTTCATAACAACTTTATTCACAATAGCTGAATATTTAAAACAACCCCAAAGTCCATCCCTGCAGAGAAGACTACAGTGGGCACTGGCCTGCAATAAGAAGAATTGCCTGCACATAAGGAAACCACAGGGGCAGATCTGAGAGCGTTACCATGTAGGAAGCCAGAGTAAGAAGAGTACATACTATACAGTTCCATTTATATCAGATTCAAAACACTCAAAACCAGAGTGAAAAAAGCAGTTGACAGGTAGTGCAGTGAGTATGGAGGCATCTGCTACAGTAGCAGGTGACAAATCCAGAGATATGAAATGTATTTTTTTGTTGTCGCCCTGGGTGGAGTATCCATGGTATCAAACCTCACAGCAACCTCAAACTCTTGGGCTTAAGCAGTTCTCTTGCCTCAGCCTCCCAAGCATCTGGGACTATAGGTGCTAGCCACAATACCTGGCTATTTTTTTGTTACAGTTGTCATTGTACTTTAGCTAGCCCAGGCTGAGTTCAAACCTGCCAGTTTCAGTGTATGTGTCTGGTGCCATAACCACTGTGCTAAAGGGGCCAATGAAGGGTATCTTGATTGTAGCATTGTTTATGTGATAGTATGTGCTTGTTAAAATGTATCAAATTATACATATAAAGTTAGTAAATTTTATTATACGTATATTAAATCTCAATCAGAGGATGAAAAAAATAAGACTAATTAGAGGATGAAAAAATAAGACTTGGATCCTGAAAAAATACCTAAAAGCTTACAAACTACCTCTGAAATAAATTACTTTTTCAGAATTTCTAATTCAAATGTTCAGAAAGATGTCTGTTCACAAACTTTAATGAGGTTTGCTTAACAAACATTTTTTATTTATTCACTAAATATTTTTAATATTTTAATATTTTGTATATATGCCAGGCAAAAGGTTTTAAAGAGTTTTCAGTTTTATAGTGATAATAGTACATAATAGAATATTCTGGATAATTAGTCTCCAGATTTTTCAAAGAACATAATTGATTACTTGTTCATTGTTGTAAAAAAAAAAATAACAATATTTGCCATCTTCCATAAAAAAAAAAAAATCATTCATCACAATCAAGTAAGCTTCATCCCAGAGATGCAAGGCTGGTTTAACATATGCAGATCCATAAGTGTAATTCACCACATCAACAGAAGCAAAAACAAAGACCATATGATCCTCTCAATAGAGGCAGAAAAAGCATTTGATAAAATTGAGCATCCTTTTCTAACAAGAACACTTAAGAATATAGGCTAGGCAGTACATTTCTTAATCTGATTGAAGCCATCTATGACAAGCAAACCCACAGGTAATATTATACTGAATGGAGTAAAACTGAAAGCTTTTCTACTTAGAACTGGAACCAGACAAGGTTGTCCTCTGTAGCCACTACTATTTAACATAGTGCTGGAAGTTCTAGCCAATGCAATCAGACAAGAGAAGGAAATAAAGGGCATCCAAATGAAGCCAGAGGAAGTCAAACTCTTGCTCTTTGCCAATGATATGATCTTATACTTAGAGAGCCCCAAAGACTCAACCACAAGATTCCTGGAAGTGATCAAAAAATACAGTAATATCTCAAGATATAAAAACAATGTTCACAAATCAGTAGCCTTTGTATATGCCACCAACAGCCAAGCTGAGAAGCTAATCAAGGACACAATTCCCTTCACAGTAGTTTCAAAAAAAAAAAAAGTAATATCTAGGAATATACATAACAAAAGAGGTGAAGGATCTCTTCACCTAAATTATAAAACCCTAAGAAAAGAAGTAGCAAAGATATTAACAAATGGAAGAACATACCATGCTCACAACTGGGAAGAATCAACATTGTGAAAATGTCTATACTTCCCAGGGCGGTGCCTGTGGCTCAAGGGAGTAGGGTGCTGGCCCCATATGCTAGAGGTGGAGCTCAAACCCAGCCCCAGCCAAAAACTGCAAAAAAAAAAAAAAAAGTCTATACTTCCAGAAGCAATCTACAGATTCAATGCAATCCCCACTAAAATACCAATATCATACTTTCAAGATTTGGATAAAATAATTCTTCTTTTTGTATGGAACCAGAAAAAAAACCATATAGCCCAGGCAGTTCTTAGAAATGAAAACAAAGCCAGTAGCATCAGCATACCAGACTTTAGACTGTACTATAGGCCATAGTGATCAAAACAGCATGGTATTGGCACACAAAAAGAGACAGAGACATCCGGAACTGAATAGAAAACCAAGAGATGAAACTAACATCTTATAGCCACCTGATCTGTGATAAACCAAACAAGAACATACACTGGGGAAAAGAATCCCTATTCATTAAATGTTGCTGGGAGAACGGGATAACCACCTGTAAAAGACTGAAATTGGACCTGCACCATTCACAAAAATTGATTCAAGATGGATAAAAGATTTAAATATAAGGCATAAAACAATAAAAATTCTTGAA
Source organism: Arctocebus calabarensis (assembly GCA_963573935.1). Taxonomy (NCBI): domain Eukaryota; kingdom Metazoa; phylum Chordata; class Mammalia; order Primates; family Lorisidae; genus Arctocebus; species Arctocebus calabarensis. The sequence goes on along the minus strand of CAUYON010011783.1, from coordinate 18,494 downwards.
GAAACTGTGGGAAAAACTCTTGACAGTATCAGCCTGAAGAAAGATCTTATGAAAAAGACTTCTGTGGCAATTGCAACAACAACAAAAATAAATAAATTAGACTTAATTAAAGCTGAAAACCTTCTGTACAGCAAAGTAAACAACAACCAAAGCAAATAGACAACCTTCAGACTAGGAAAAGATATTTGCATATTATGAATCAGACAAAGGCTTGATAACTAGGATCTACAGAGAACTTAAATTAATCAACAACAACAAAAAAAGCCAACAAACTGGCTCAGCGCCTGTAGCTCAGCAGCTAAAGAGCCAGCCACATACACCAGCACAGGTTTGCCAAACAACAGTGACAACTATAATCAGAAAATAGCTAGGCATTGTGGTGGGTGCCTGTAGTCCCAGCTACTTGGAAGGCTGAGGCAAGGGAATCTCTTAAGCTCAAAGAGTTTGAGGTTGCTATGAGCTGTGATGCCATGGCACTCTACCTAGGGTGACATAGTGAGTCTTTTGTCTCAAAACAAAACAAAACAACAACAACAACAACAAAAAACAATCCCATATATCACTGGGCAAGAGACATGAATAGAACCTTTTCTAATGAAGACAGACAAATGGCTAACAAACATATGAAAAAATGCTCATCATCCCTAATCATCAGAGAAATGCCAATTGATACCACCTAACCCCAATGAGAATGGTCCACATCACAAAGTCCCAAAGCTGCAAGTGTTTGCACAGATGTGGAGAGAGGAGAACACTCTTACACTGTTGGTGGGACTGCAAATTCATACAGCCTCTTTGGAAAGAAGTATGGAGAAGATCTCAAAGTTGACCTCCCATTTGATCCTGCAATTCCGTTACTAGGCATCTACCCAGAAGAGAAAACAATCATTGTATCATAAGGACATTTGCATAACACTTTATCACAGCTCAATTTACAATTGCCAAAATGTGAAAACAACCTAAATGACCACCATCCCAAGAATGGATTAAGAAGCTGTGGCATATGTATGCAATGGAATACTATTCAGCCATTGAAAGAGATAGAGACTTTACATCTTTTTTATTAACCTGGATTGAATTGGAACACATTCTTCTTAGTGAAGTATTGCAAGAAAGGAGAAGTAAGAATCCAATGTACTCAATTCTAATATGAAGGCAGTAGATGATCTAATACAAGGAGGGGGTAGGGGAATAAGAGAGCGGGGAGAGGGGAGGAGGAAAAGGGATGGGGGTCACAGTGTATAGCACACCTCTTAGGGGAGGTGCACAATTGTAAGAGGGACTTTATCTAACAAATGCAATCAGCGTGACCTGATTCTTTTTACCTGCACTGAATCTCAAACAATAAAAAAGAAAAAAAGAATGTGAAACATAAAGAATCCAAAATAGACCAGCAGACAATTATTCTGAAATGTTTCCCCCTAGGTTGACTTGAATTCTCTAAATCTTCCTATGGTATGTCCTTTATAGGGAAAGGCAAACCTGTGCAGTGGTTTCAGATACATTTTTTACTACATACAGTTCTTCCTGTTGCAGGAGCCAGAAAGGCACGCACTAACCACTCGGCAGCACCCTGCTGTTCCAGCTGGATGGGTAACTCCACCTGAGGCAAGAACAGAGTGCTGTAACCCAGGCAGAGTAAGTCATTGTCTATGAATAAGAACTATCTGTGGGACCTAACCTATGGTGCAAAGTGCAAGGGTATATGTCAAATCTATTAAGAGTAGAATATACATGTCTTAACGCAGCAATTAAGTAAGTGAAGTGAAGGCTATGTGAACCAGTTTGATGTAAACATTCCAAACTGTGTATAAAATCAGCACATCGTACCTCATAAATGCATTAATGTACACAGTTATGATTTAATAAAAACAAACAAAGTAACTATTTGTCACTACTTGTTTTCTTTCTTAGCCATTACTATAACCAGAACAGCTCCCAAATACACCCATATCCTATTCCCTAGAACTTGTGAGTATGTCACCTCACATGGCAAAGTGACTTACAGTTATTGAGTTAAGGGTCTTGAGAGGGGAGATTATCCTGGATTACAGGGTAGGCCCAGCATTGTCACTGGGTCCTTATAAGAGGGTAGCAGGAAGGTCGGAGTCAGGGAAGATGTGAGGGTAGAAGTGGGTACTGAGGGCTGGCATCCAGCTGGAGGGACAGTGCAAGAACCCTGTGCTTCCCACTGGGAGGTCCTCTGTTGGAATCTATGGACCCATTTTACTTCCCAGACTCTAATAACACATTTGAAGTGTGTGGCAGTCTATTACAAAACCAGTAGGATACTAACACAGCACACTTCTGTCACATGAACTCTTAACTTCCACACAGCACAAAGGACATGCCCAACACCTTTCTGAGACTCAGCCCTACTTTAGCCCAACTTCTGAAATGAAATTCTGCCAAATCACAAAATGTACTCCATTCTCACCCATGTTGACAAATGTTTTTGTAATATTCCACTGGCCCCATCTGTGATTGTCCATTTCCGCATAGCCTCCTTTTTTGTCCCTCCTTCCCTTCCTCGCGACTCCATTTTTGTTCCTCTTTATCTTAGGTGAGCTCAGTGTGCCCTGGATCTACTCCATGGCAGGAGTCTGAATAGTCTGTCTTGCTGACTTTAACAAGTGCCCAGCTTCCCTTTAACAGGGAGCAGTTTTGCTACAAGCAAACTCCATCTACTTCCCCTATGATGCCCGGTGAGTGCCTTCCCTGAAAGTGCTTTGCTGTGGTAGATATGTTGGCAGGTATGGGGTGGGCAAGGGCAGGGCAAAGAAACCACAGCTCCCCACTCCATACATCCCCTGCTTGGGCATCAGAAGGACATGCCAGCCCCTGAGTGGGATCAGTACAGCTTCAGCACCCAGAGTTGACATTCAGGCTAGACACACCTGAGTGTGTCTGCACTTCCTCTTGGCCAGCAGAGAGGAGTCACCTTCCTCTGGAGGGGCATTCAGGGAGGGAAATAACGTGGCACAGCATAGACCTGAGTCTAGATCTAGCCTGATTCTTCCAGGTAGGTGCACAAGCTACAGGGCTTTCGTTATTTCTGCTGCAATATCAGAATAGTGATGACTTCACAAATCATAGATGATCATCATATACCACTTACCACATGCAGGCAGCTTCCTCAGATTTATCAGCTGCATGGCATCCCCGTGAAGAAGAATCTTTTCTTACTCTTATTTCACACATGACTGAGCCAACCCACAGGAGGAAATGAGCAGTTAGCATGTGTGACACTAGTTGCCAACCCAGACACTTTGTGCAGTAAGGCTGCCAAAGCCCACACTGCCCACTGTGGGTACACTACCTTGTGCTTGTGAGGACGGCTGGGTGAGGTACTGTGTCCAGTGTCTGGCTACTCCTGTCAGCCACAGCCTGCTGGACAGAAGTCCCCACCCCTAGGGCCCATTTCACAGCTTGGAAGAGACCAAACCAATCACTTCATAGCTGCATACTTTGCTGCTTCTAAAGCATAAACACTGAAGGGTGTAGCAGACCATATAGCTTCATGGGAAAGAGAAGTGAGGGCTAAGCTTGGAACACTCTGTAATTATAAGAAACACTGGTATCATCTCAGTAATGCAATGCCTTGGTAATAAGAGCATGGGGAAGGGATTCGGCTCTCCTTAACACAAGAGCTAGAGAGACAAGAACATCAGTGCTTGGCAGTCTCTATACCTGTGGTGCAAATAGCCATGAGCTCACATCTATAAGAAGCTGCAGGAGAGGTCAGTTGGGAGCATGTATGCTATTCTCTTACAGACTCACTCACTCTGACTCTTTCTCTTCTCCTGCTCACAGGGCGTCTGCTCAGTGTCTCTCTATGAAGACTGCTAAGATTTACTCTCTTATCAAGACTGTTTCTCCCCCTCAAAGACTGTTTCTCTCTCTCTCTTCTGCTAAGGTGAATAGCCTTCAGGCACATAAGGGTAATTGTTCCTGAGCAAGATAACACAGTGGTCTTGAAAGAATGAAAGTAACTCCATCTTGTAAAAAGCTGCCATTTTAGAGTTCCTTTGTTCCTGAGAAGAGCCCACCATCTCAGAGCTCCTTTGTTCTCATTCCTAGCCTATCAGGGCTAAGCAGGGCACTCTCCTCATCAGGTGACCCAAGCCAAGATTATCCATTCAACCTAGGCCTGACCAATGAGTGCCAAGGAGCATTTAAAATAACCGATCATCCTCCCCACACTCCTCAAGTCCCCCACCCCCAGGTTACCACAATAAAACCCCCTCAACCCAGAGACTGGGGCCCTCTGAACGCTCTTGCTGTGTCAGGTACTCTGTGGGCCCTGGCTCGAGCTTGAATAAAGGCTTTTTTGCCTTTGCATCGAGTACGTCTCCCTGGTGGTCTTTGGGGATTATGTGATCTGGGCACTACATTTGGGGGCTCGTCTGGGATCCCCAAGACACCTGAGGATCCTGACTTGAACAGCTGGTAAGTGTCTATCTACTGTGGTGTGAGTTGGGTGTATTTTTTTTGTTAATCTAGTGTTTTAATATGGAGAGCTGGCAGGAGGTCAAGGCAGACACACTGGAGACCAACTGGCTGGGGGTAGTGGAAGACGTTCCAGCCCCTCTGGTAAGGGATTTGACCCCTCCTGATTGGGATGAGGAATCCCCAGGAGGAGTGGGCTCAATCCCTCTGGTATTTTTAAGTAGACCTAGCGGGTCGTTCCCATGGCACAGTGTGAGACCATTGCCCCACTTTCAGTTTTTCCTCCGGAAGCGGAATCCCTGGGGACTGTTTCTTTGTGTAAGCTGTTTCTTTGTGTTGTGTGTCGTTGCTGTGTTAATTTGGCTAGTCATAATGAAGTGACTTTGACGACTTTGATGAATAACATGGGGCAGACTCAGACAACCCCTCTAACTCTCTTTTTAGATCACTTTCAGGACTTCAAAGGACAGGCCCCAAACCTGGGCCTCATAGTTAAGAAAAATAAGCTAACTCTTTTTTGCAGAAATGAATGGCCAACTTTCAATGTGGGATGGCCTCTGGAAGGAACTTTTCACCTCCCCATTATTTTCCAGGTTAAAGATATCATATATCGACTGCAGATTGGCCACCCTGACCAGGTCCCATATATAACCACCTGGCAGGACCTGGTGGAAGACCCTCCTGCCTGGTTGAAAGTTTTCTTGTTCCCAGGATGAGAAAAGTTTGGCACCGATACTATTCTTGCAGTTTGTGAGAGGGAACTCCCTAAGGAATTTTCCAGGGAACTCCCTAAAGCACTTCCCAGGGAACTCGAACTCCTCGAGGCACTTCCCAGGGAACTTCCCAAGTCTTTCGCACTGCTTTATACTGTTTTACAGGACAGCATGGATCAGGAGTCTCTGTGGCCCCCTCCATACTGCCCTCCTGTTAAACCATCATGGGTGGGGCAACCTCACCCAGGGGAGGCAGAGGCTGCAGGAGGAGTGGTAGGCAGCCCACCCTACTCTAGACAGAGGGCCCAATGGGAACCGCTTCCACAGAGTCAACAAGATGCTGCCTCTACAGCCTTGCCCCTCTAGGCTGTGCCCCCCCCAATGATGACGGGGATCAACCCCTTTACTATTTATCCTTTGCCACTAATGACTTGTATAATTGGAAAATGCAAAACTCCAATTTTCAGAAAAACCCACAGCCCTTATTGATCTCCTAGATTCTATCCTTTTTACTCATCAGCCTACATGGGATGGCTGTCAGCAGTTGCTGCAAGTGCTCTTTACCACTGAAGAAAGAGAAAGAATCTGGTTGGAGGCTCAAAAGTCCATTCTGGGTGAGGATGGGAATCCTATCACAAACCAAGTTTTAGTAGATGGAGCATTCCCATTAACTCACCCAAACTGGGACTTTAACACCTCTGAAGGTAAAGAGAGGCTCCGGGTCTACCGCCAGACTCTGATGGGAGGTCTCCGAAAAGCAGCTCGTAAGCCAAAGAACCTAGCCAAGGTAGGGAATGTTCAACAAGAAAAAACTGAATCCCTGGCAGCCTTCGTAGAGAGAATTATGGAGGCATTTTGTACTTACATGCCCATAGATCCAGAGGCGGAAGAAAACAAAGCCACCGTTATAATAGCCTTTGCAAATCAATCAACCCCCGACATCAAGAGAAAGCTTCAGAGAATAGATAGGTTAGCTCAAAAGTCTCTACAAGACCTGCTCGCAGTAGCTGAAAGAGTCTACAACAATAGAGAAACCCCAGAGGAAAAACAAATGCAAGCCTGCAGCAAGCAGACTCAAGATCTAGCCAAAATCCTCCAAGCTTCAACCGCACACACCCCTATTCTCTGTTCTCTATCCCTGGACAGGTTTAAGGCTGCTACACACACACATGGAATTAGGCCTGTAGAGCATGCACACCAAGTGTTATTGGGGGGTACTAGGTATCCAGTCTTATTCTAACTTGAAAGTCTGGTTAGAGATGATAGGTTGGCCTATGCAGGTACCAGTCCCAGTTATGGACTGTAGCATGATGTGAGGTCTCCATTGCAGCTACCTACAGGCATTAGTCTGTGCTGGCTGAGGGTGTGCTCTGTAAGGCTATACCCTCATAACATGGGGGCTGAACTTGCAAGCATAACCAGCAGGATTCAGTGAGGTTTGGTTGGGAGGCATTAATAACCTGGAAGGTTTTTGTTAACAGGTTCCACATTGGGTTATTCGAGGGGCTTGCTGGAGGGGGGGGTGGTGCCTGGTATTCCCAGGGTCAGAGGAGGGACTTAGGGCAGCTAGTGGGGAGGCGGAGGCAGTGGTCATGACAGGGGTACTGGGAAGATGAGGTTTGGTCCTATGAGAACTGGCAGCTGTGCCTGCGGCAGGGGAGTTTCTATGCGTTGCACCTGGATTAGGCACCCAGGGTCGCACCCTTTCTCATATAAATGGATGCCCCTGGCTTTCCCAAATTCCCATCCTTGTGCCTGTTTACCCTCCAGGGTGAAGTCAAGGAGTATAGGGTTACAGTGTAATTGTGAAGTGGCTATGCCTGAGATGAATACATATGTCCACTTCATGATTGGAAGACTTTCAGTGGACTGGTAACATTTACCTGTACTGGTCATATTTTTTTTGAGTTTGATTAAGTCACCTGACCTCTCTGGCTGCCAATTGAAGTTACCAGTTGTTTCACACTCCCAGGCAGCACAATAATAGTTACTGGAACCCCCACATTTAGCTATTTGAGTGACCCTGAAGAAGGCATCAGTGGACAATTGACCTTGACTCACTTGCCGCAGGGGTTCAAAAATTCCCCAACCATCTTTGATGAGGCTTTACATGAAGATCTGAGAGAGTACTGCAGAAAATACCCCAACTTAAGTCTCCTTCAGTACATAGATGACATCCTGATAGCAGCCGACAGTGAACAAAACTGCAGATGGGGAACGCTGGACCTGCTCACCACCCCAGAAAACCTTGGGTATCAGGTATCAGCATAAAAGGCCCAGATTTGTCAATGAACTGTAAGTTACTTGGGCTATGTTTTAAAAGATAGGCAGAGATGGCTCTCGGACACATGTAAAGAGACTGTGTTAAAAATTCCAACCCCGTCGTCCCAAAGAGAAGTAAGGGAGTTTCTGGGATCAGCCAGCTTTTGCTGCTTGTGGATTCTTGGGTTTGCTGAAATAGTGAAGCCCTTGTATGAGGCCACAAAGGAAGGGCAGCCCTTCCAGTGGACAGAGAACAGAGAATAGGCCTTTCAGAAGCTGAAGGCTGCTTTCCTATCTTCCCCCGCCCTAAGCCGTCCAGATATCACCAAGCTCTTCCATTTGTATATGGATGAGAACAAAGGAATAGCCAAGGGAGTGCTAGGGCCTTAGGGCCTTGGAACCATCTGGTTGCATACTTATCAAAGAAACTGGACCCAGTTGAGGCTGGGTGGCCCCTGAGCCTGCATATCATTGCAGCCACCCCCTTGTTAGTCAAGGATGCAGATAAGCTAACCCTGAGGCAAGACTTGCTAATAACCGCCCCTCATGCCATTGAGGGAGTGCTTAAACAACCCCCTGACTGGTGGATCAGCAACATCCGCTTGACCCACTACCAGGGGCTATTGTTAAACCCACTGCAAATCTGCTTTCTGCCCAGCAGCTCTCTCAACCTTGCCACCTTACTCCCTAATCCAGACACGGAGACACCCTTGCATGACTGTCAGAATAGCTTAGCCCAGGTTCACATCTGACCAGACCTGACAGACCATCTGCTACTGGACACAGAAGTAACCTGTTTCACGGATGGAAGTAGCTTTGTCAAGGACGGGCACAGGTAGGTGGGGAGGCGGTGGTCTCAGAATCTGACACCATATGGGTGAGTCCTCTACCCCAAAGAACATCAGCACAGGCAGCAGAATTAATAGCCCTTACTAAAGCTTTAACCATGGGAAAAGGCAAGGCAGTTAATATTTATACCAACAGCTGGTATGCCTTTACTACAGCCCATGTGCATGGGGCCATTTACCAAGAAAGAGGCTTGCTAACCACCCAGGGAAAAACTATAAAACATAAGCAAGAGATATTAGATCTCCTAGCAGCTTTGTGGCTACCAAAGAAATTAGCCATAATCCACTGCCCAGGGCATCAAAAGCGATTTACTCCAGTAGCCCTTGGTAACCATTGGGCAGATAAAAAGGCAAAAGAAGTGGCTCTTCAGTCAAACCCTGGAGACCTTGAAGGTGAGCCAATCCTCGCTCTCTAATTACCTGACCCCAGGCCACCAACCCTACCAAAGAACCCCCACTATACTGAAGAGGACCTCGAGTGGATAGACACCATACCCCAAGCTCATCAACTGCATGGGCCCCCAAGGTGGAAAACTGCTGATGGCAAGTTCATCCTACCAGCAGCCCTGGGACTAGAAATCCTCCAATGAGTACATCAGGCCACCCACATAGGCACATGAAAAATGAAAGATCTTATCAGGCATGCCAAGATAAAAATAGAGCATATGGACTCTAAAATAGACCAGGTAGTTGCAGAGTGCAAAGCTTATCAGCTTACCAATCTCAAGTCAGGCTCTACTAGCCGAGGGTCTCGCCTGAGTGGTACCAAGTCCAGTGCGTATTGGGAAGTAGACTTCACGGAAGTCAAACCAGGTAAATATGGTTTTAAGTATCTCCTAGTTTTCATAGACACCTTCTCTGGATGGGTAGAAGCCTTTCCGACCAAGCATGAGAGAGCACAAATAGTAGCAAAGAAACTGTTAGAAGATATCTTGCCCAGGTATGGCTTCCCCACCCTCATAGGCTCAGATGGTGGACCTGCCTTCATTTCCCACGTAACACAGGGTAGCCACAGCACTAGAGGCTGATTGGAAATTGCATTGCGCATACTGCCCCCAGAGTTCAGGACAAGTAGAGTGGATGAACCACACCCTAAAGGAGACCTTAACCAAATTAACCCTTGAGACTGGTGGAGACTGGGTGACTCTCCTTCCCTATGCCTGATATAGAGTAAGAGACTCCTCTTATACTCTATAACTCACCCCTTATGAAATAATGTATGGAAGACCATCCCCCAGTACCACAAATTTGCAGGCCCATCTTGTAACTTACTTATCTGATAAAGAATTCCTCTTAGCCCTAGATCACCTTAAACGTGTTCATTCCCTCATTTGGCCCAAGGTTCAAGCCATTTATGAGAGTGAACCAATCCCTGAACCCCATAAGTTCTGGCCGGAAGACTGGGTGTTTGTCAAAAGACATCAAAAAGAGACTCTGGAGCCGAGATGGAAAGGACCCTACATGGTAGTGTTAATCACCACTCCAATCGCTGTTAAAGTAGACCGTGTTGTATCGAGGATCCACCACAGCCACACCCACTTTGTGGACCCTTTCGCCATCAAAGAAGACTATGTGCCCCAATGGAAACTTCAACTGAACCAGAACAACCTACTTAGATTGAAATTAAGACAAGTCCCAGACAAGGACCCATAATGTGGGTACTGTTATATTTCCTTTCCCGACCACCACCTCCAGCTGGGCGAACCCCCCACACCCCTGTTTCTGTAAAATGGCAGATATACAGCCCAGACACCTACAAAATACTGGCTAAAATAGTTGAAAGCCACTCCCCGAATACTTGGTGACTCACCCTACAGTTTGACTTATGTGATGCCTTTTGGGAAGGCGACAGGATCCCTGGTTGCATTAGCTACTCAGGCCAGGACATAAGATCAACTTTTACTATGCCTGCCCAGGCAGCAGCAGGCAGAACAAGGCCTAGGCAAACTCCTAGACTCAAGTGACCCTCCTGCTTCAGCCTCCCAAGTAGCTGTGACTACAGGTGCCTGCCACAACACCCAGCTAGTTTTTCTATTTTTAGTAGAGACGGGGTCTCATTCTTGCTCAGGCTGGTCTTAACCTCCTAAGCTCAAGCAATCCACCTGCCTTGGCCTTCCAGAGTGCTGGGATTTCAAGTGTAAACCCAGCCATTAAACTTTCTTCTTAAAGTACAAAATGTAAAGGAAAACTGAAAATCTTAGGATCCCCTAAATTCACTGTAACAACAGAGAGCACTGCACAGAGAGCTGGTTCATGCAGGTTCTGCCATCCTTCTGAGAGCACGTGTGATGAGGGTAAGATGGAGTCAGTGAGGCTGGGGCTGACACCACAAAGCTGATCTGGCTGGTCCTATGTGACCTTCACCTCACACCTTTCATCCTTGTTGTTTTGTAAATTCAGCTTTAACCTAAAAGTGCGTATCTTGAGTAGTTTGGGGCAATTGATTTATGAGATTAACTTTTGAATTGGAAATGTTATTTTGGGTGATGGGTTTTGGTGATTATTGTTTATTATGAGTCATGCCAATTATTGTTGTTTACGATAAATTAATTACTGTTGTTTATGATAAGGATTAACATGGATTTTGCTTTGAACTTTTATGTATAAAACTGTGGTTTTGGAAATGGAAGAACAGAATTGAGAGATTACTTTCACTGTTCTCCAGAATCCCTGGCCTTTGGTTAATAAAGTTTGATGGATCTAAACCCCCTCTCTGCATATTGGCTGACAGTAACAGGTGGCTAGACCCTTCTCCCCAGTGAGGTGCAAGGTGCTCTTTTAAGAAGTGAAGCAGCGTAGAATAAGGCTAAACAGGGTTTTGTTTGTTTGTTTTGCAGACTGAGAATGGGAGGAGACAGGAAGCAGGGCAAGACAAGGGGCCTGTAGATCAGCCTCTGGGTAACAGCCCCCCATGGGATTATTTTATGCAGACTTTTATGGGTGTCAGACACTCAGGGAGCCTGTCCCACCAAACTGCAGGACCTGGTTGCACCTGCAGGCTCTTTGCTGATGTACATCTTTCCCCAGCCTCCCACCTGGACATTCTGGAAGCATTGTTCCTATTTGCCTGCAGCCATCTCAAAATATGGCAAAGAAATGAATTTGGGGTTAAAATATGTAATAGTTTATATTTCCTTCAGCCTCCCCCCTCAAAAAAACCCTTCAACACATACAGCCCCTATAAAGTGAGTGCATGTCAATTATAACCTCAAGACTTAGCCAGAATAAACTCTTAAATGTTGATGATGGGTCTATCTCCACAGATGCAAATCAAGGAAAAGACACCGTCACTCTTCTACCCACACTATTTCTCCCCCTCCTTTTGAATGTCAATCGTATATAGATTTCCTAAGCACCAAACAGAACCTCCCAGGCATAGGACCATCTGCCTCACTGCTCACCTCCTTCCCCCCTTCCTCCCTCCTCCTTCTTTGAAAATTCTCAGACATGTGTACAGAAAGGTGGTCCACAGCAGACACTCAGTAGGCTGTAATTTCCCAGTCACATCCTTAAAATCTTGGTTTAATAAACCTCAATGAAGTGTGACTCTCTTATCAGTCACTTATTGTTTAAGTCAACAAAAATAAATTATTAAACTTTGTAAGCATCTCTGAAAATGTTCAGGTGTATAGGTAATTTATTAATTAGCTTCCTGTGTAATTAGAAAGAAAATCTAAGTCTCAGGTCACCAACTCCTGGCAAAAGCCTCAGAAACCCGTGAAGAGTTGGCCCCACAGATCAAAGGAAACTCCTTGCTAAACTCTCACAAGCAAGGACATGCAAACTATCTATGTCTAAAACCTAAAACTACAGCCTGTTTGAGCCCACACTAATAATGAATTACAAGTTAATCTTATAAGTAACAGAACTAGAGACAAATCAGAATCAGACATTCTTCCACTTGCCCAGGGACAGCCACATAGAGGGTGGTTTCTTCACTCCTTTATGTTATTTAAACTGTAGATTTCTTGGGCCTCACCAGAAAGTAACCACCACCTCATCACCCCCTCTCCTGCCTTTTTCCTTCTTTCTACTCTCTTTAAGATGGGGAAAATTTTAACCTTTTCCCTTAAGAAAAATATCTGTGAACTAAAATAAAATTTAAAGGCTCCCTGACTCTAGCACCTGACTGGACCTCTTGGCCAAAGGATCCCCTAAAACTGAGTTGCTGCTGGTTACAAGAAAGGAGATTGGGCATGCCTCATCATGTCCCCCACCCATCTTAGGGATGTCCTTTGTAACGCATTACCAGGCCTAAGGATCTTCAAGACACACCTGAAGGTCCTCAATATACACAGCAAACCACTTGAGTCTGGGCACATGTCCTGTAGTTTGTTTCTAGTTAACAGACTTTTATCTTAACTCAGCATTCCTTTTTCTCTGACTCCTGATCTATTACACAGAGCCTAACTCTTTAATTGTCAGCTAAAGAATCTTTAAATCCACCCATAACCTGTGACCCCTGCTTTGAGATGATCAACCTGCCCAGTCCAAACCAATGGATGTCTTCCACGTATTGATTTATGACCTCACCTGTAATTCCTGTCTTCCTGAAATGTATAAAATCAAACTGTAACCACCACCACGAATCCACATGCTCAAGGCTTCTTGGGCATGGCTCCTGGTCTTGGTCCTCAAATTTGGCTCAGAATAAACCTCTTTAAATTATTTCACAGAGTGTGACTTCTTTTCTGTTGACACAGCTACAGCTTGTCTGCAGTTTATGTTTTTCCCGGGCACATCCCCCAAATTGTGGATTAATAAACCTCCGTTGATTGAGATTTTTACCTTAGTCATTTATTTGAGTCAACATATTAATAACCAGTTCATGGCAACGGGTTTTGGAAACAGTACTCTGAGTCAAAGAGAGATGTGTGTTTCTTAAATACAATGCAATTAAATCCCATCAAATCATAGACAGCAGCTTGTCACTGGCCACGCGGAGTAAATATGCCAAGTCACAGCCCCATTTCCAAAGCTTGTTGACACAGCCTTTCGATTCCAGCAGCCCTACCTTCCCTGCCAGAACAAGTCAAGTGATGTATGAATTGCCAGGTGCATGTGTAAAACGACATGTGTTGAAGAAAAACATGCACACAGGCCTTTTAAGTTTGTGGGAAGAATTATAAACTTGTGGCTGCAGTTTAACACCTATGTTTCTTTCACCATTAAAATGTCACCGTTTGGAGTACTAAACTTACGATTTGGAAAACAGGGTTTGGTAAAGAAAGAATACTTATGCCACTTTATCACTTTGACTGGCTTCCCATATATTCCCTGAAGTCTTGTGGATGAACCAGGAATTTGGCCTCAGCACCTATGGGCAGCTATGAGGTAATGTTTCAAATGGAGCTTCCTGGAATGTCTCCTGGGTGCCCAGGGCAAACTCAGGAGAGTGTGTTGGATCTTGATCCTCCAAAGGCCCAGCTTCAGCCAGCCCCAGAGGGGGACGGAGACCTGAGAGTCCTGACTGCAGGGGTGATGACTCAGCAGCTTCTCTGTACTAGGAAGTCTCCTTCCCGTTCGTTTCCTATTTTCAGACAAACTGCAAAGCTGCCTTAGAGCAATTATAAGAAAGAGAATGGAAGACTAGAGAAAGTTCAAGAAAAGGTGACTGAAGTGATTAAAAGTGATGAGTAAAATAGTAAGAAAAAAAGTTAAAGGAAGTTATTAAATGGAAAACTTCATTATTGTAATTTGTGAAAATCAACAAGGAGAAATAAGCTTAAATTAAAACATATTTTAGTAAGTTAGAGAAAATAATGTTGATGTTGTCAATGGAAAAGAAGCCACACTTTGTGAAATAATTTAAAGAGGTTTATCCTGAGCCAAATTTGAGGGCCAGGACCAAGAACCACACCAAAGAAGCCTTGAGCACGTGGACTTGTGGTGGTGGTTACAGTTTGTTTCATACATTTCAGTAAGACAGGAATTACAGCTGAAGTCATAAATCAATACATGGGAGGCAAAAGGTAGAATTTCTCAAAGTAGGGGCCCACAGGTTGTGGTTGGATATAAAGATTCTTTAGCTGACAATTGGCTGAAAGAGTTAGGCTTTGGGTCCGTTAATCAATCAGGCTGGGACCAAGACCACACAGCTGGTCTGGCCAGTTTAGGTCCTGCCTGATCTTCACCTCACATCTTCCATCCTTGTTATTTTGTAAATTTAGCTTTGACCTAAAAGTGGATATCTTGAGTAGTTTGGGGCAATTTATTTAGGAGATTAACTTTTGAATTAGAACACCCAGCTAGTTTTTGTTACAGGTGTCATTGTTGTTTTAGCTGGCCCAGGCTGGGTTTGGACTCGCCAACTTTGGGGCATGTGGCTGGCATCATAACCACTGTGTAACAGGCACCAAGCCTCTTTTCAACTTTTTTAAAGCATTAAATGGGCATTTATGCTGAACTATCCTGTTCTGGGTCAGAGTTTCCAGGATGTCTGTCAGCACTGTATGTATGACACACTTGTGGGTAAACAGGAGTTGTGGTCTCCAATAAATTTGTGACATTATGTAGCAAATAAAATTAAATACATTTCTTTAATGTAGAAATTCTCAGTGCTTCAAAATGCTAATATGTGATTCTAATCATAAAGAAGACAACTTAAGCAGAAATTTTATCTGGTAGGACCATTATCTGGGCATCCCTCTTACCATCTCTGACAACAGGGCTCTGCAGACCACTGGGGGACACACAAACCTCCTGGCATCAGGGAGCTCCATGTAAAGTCCCCTTAAGAGCTTTAAAGATGATTCTGACTTAAGACCTAAGAATTCTACTCCTATTTGATTTAGGGCCCAGTTGTTCCTCTCCCAGTTGAATACCTTTAGGTATTTTTCCCTGTATTTTCCACACCCTGCCCCCGCTCACTGCACAGGGAATATCAGCTTCTGCAATGAGCAAAGCAGGCAGCCCACGAACTTAGAAAAAGAATTCATATGTAGCAACTGCATCCTTATAAAATGCGTTAGTAAAATCCAAGAACTCTGTGCAGTTGGTAGGAAAGCCTGGAGATGGTAAACTCTCACTACAGCTGTGATGGCACAGGGCAAGGCTGTGACTTGCACCGAGGAGTTTCTGTCCCTGGGAGGGACAGCACCCAAACCACAGCAGCATCCTCAGCTACCCCAGTAGGTCAGTCACAGAACAGCTTAGTTATGTGTTTGGCTAATTCTCTCTTTCTTTTATTCCCACAGTGGAGTCTCATGATTCTGGCTGAAAACATAGAGGTCTGAGGCTATCAAGGGCTGTAGATGAGCAATTTCCACTTGGATTTTCAAAATATTGAAAATACTAACAGCTCATAGATTCTCTTATTACTTTTGAGGATCTCAGACATCATGAACTGGGGTTGACAGTCCCCAGTTAGTAGACACATTCTCAGCGACCTGACTGTGTGGCAGCACCAACCCTGCTAGGGAGGTCTCCTAGTGGGTCTCCAGTGGGTCTCCTGGCTACTGTAGGGCCTGCAGCCTCCTTCACCAGGGTTGCTGCTGGTGCATATCATTTCTTCCTGTTCTCCAACCACCTTCCTCTTTCCTCAGCTTATTTCCACAGAATATATAACATTTATTTAACTTAAATACTTAGACTATTGTTTGCCCACTGCTGCTTATGTACCCAAAGGATGGGAATTTAGTATATCGCAAAGACATCTGTACTCCCATGTTCACTGCACACTATTCAAAATAGCCAAGATATGAAATCAATCTAACTCTCCATCTATGGGCAAGCAAATAAAGAAATTGTGGTATGTACACACAATGAAATATTATGTAAGTACAAAAAAAGATGAAATCCTGCCACTTGTAACACAAATGGAACAGGAGAGCATCATGTTAAGTAAAATAAGCCCAGCACAGAAAGATAATCTGACATACTCTCACTCATGTGTGGGAGCCAAACATGAAAAACAATTGATCTGGTGGAGATGGAGATTAGAAAGATGATTTCAGCCTCTGGGAAGAAAATCAGGGAGAGAAGCATAAAGTGGGGATTGTTAATAGGTACAAAAATGTAGTTATATAGTTAGATAGAATGACCAATATTTGATAGCACAACAAAGTGACTATCAACAAGTTAGGGCATACTTTAAAAACACTTAAAGAGTGGAATTGGAGTATTCTATTTTTTTTTTTGAGACAGAGTCTCACTTGGTCACCCACATTAGAGTGCTGTAGCATCACACCTCACAGCAACCTCAAACTCTTGAGCTTAAGCAATTCTCTTGGACACATCCTCCTGAGTAGTGGGGACTACTTAGGTGCCTGCCACAACACCTGCACCTTTTGTTGCAGTTGTCATTGTTGTTTAGCTGGCCTGGGATGGGTTTGAACCCGCCAGCCTCAGTGTATGTGACTAGTGCCAAAACCACCGAGCTACAGATGCTGAGCCAGGAATTGAAGTATTCTTTGTTTTTTTATTTTTTTTTGGTTTTTTTGGCCTGGGCTGGGTTTGAACCCACCACCTCTGGCACATGGGGCCAGCGCCCTACTCCTTTGAGTCACAGGCATTGCCCATGAATTGAAGTATTCTTAACACAAGGAAATGATAAATGCCTGATGTAATGGATACCCTAATTTACCTTGATTAAATTTACTCACATTATCTGTCTATAGTAAAACAGTATGTGTACTCTGCAAAGATATACAACTATTACATACACATTAAAATTTAACATTGTAAAAAGCAAACAAAAAAAGGCCTCTAGAGGACTAAGTTAATTGTGGAAAGGGCTTTGCCATCCTTGACAAGCCTTTACAGGAGGGAATGAGTCACACAGAGTTTAGCAAATGTCAGCATATCTGAGTATGATCACAGAGCAAGCAGCATTTGGATTTTTATCTTAAGGAAAGATTTTAAGGAAATCTTTGAATTTCTGTCAATTTCTTTAACAAAAAGTTTATTTTTCTGAAAAGAAGGGACCCATAAGAAACACCACCCTTCATATCCACCCCCAGTGAACTTCCTTCATAAGTCCTACACCAGGGCAGACAGGCCCAGGGTATTATGCAGGGCAACCTCTTCATTTTAAAAAAAGGGAATTGAGCCCAGAAAAAGTTAATTAACCTACATAAAGCCATACAAGTGGTTAAAACTGGCAGTATAACTATGGTGAGCACATCATCTTTCAAACTAAGATAATTTTGAGAGTGAAGGGGTGGCATTAATAACTATGCTGGGATAACAGGCAAAAACTAGAACTGCCTCCGACAAACAGGACACGTGATACCCTGATAATAATCAGATCTTCTGCATCTTGTAGTCAGCCCATGCCAACATCAATTAGTAAAAATAGTTATAAGTACTTTTGTACAAGTAGTTTTTAATAGTACAAGTACTACTGAAAATGAAAATGTTTTTGATGGGTGGCACCTGTGGCTCATTTAGGATGCTGGCCCCATGTACCAAACTCAGCTCGGTGGAACTACAAAACAGAAAAATAGCCGGGCGTTGTGGTGGGCACCTGTAGTCCCAGCTACTCTGGAGGCTGAGGAAGGAGAATCACCTAAGCCCAGGAGTTGGAGGTTGCTGTGAGCTGTGTGACCCCATGGCACTCTACCGAGGGTGATAAAGTGAGACTCTGTCTCTACAAAAAAAAAAAAAAGAAAGAAAATGTTTTTGATGGAGAAAATAATTTCCATTGTGGCTCACAAACTGAAAAAATATTTTAGTATTTATTTATTTATTTTTTGTTTGTTTTTTTTTATTAAATCATAGCTGCGTACATTAGTGCAATTGAGGGGTACAATGTGCTGGCTTCATATACAATCTGAAATGTTTTCATCAAACTGTTTAACATACCCTTCATGGCATTTTCTTAGTTATTGTATGAGGACATTTGTATTCTGCATTTAGTAAGTTTTGCCTGTACCCTTCTAAGATGTACCATAGGTGTGGCCCCACCAATTACCCTCCCTCCACCCCAACCTACCCCCTCTCCTCCCTCCCATATTCTTGTGCTAAAGTTGGGTTATAGCCTTCATATGAAACCTTTAAATTAGCTTCACAGTAGGGCTGAGTACATTGGATACTTTTTCTTCCATTCTTGAAATACTTTGCTAAGAAGAATATGTTCCAGCTCCATCCATGTAAACATGAAAGAGGTAAAGTCTCCATCTTTCTTTAAGGCTGCATAGTATTCCTTGGTATACATGTACCACAATTTATTAATCCATTCGTGGGTCGATAGGCACTTGGGCTTCTTCCATGACTTAGCAAT